>MKGJ01000263.1:0-33448 GCA_002018255.1 Bretziella fagacearum | reverse complement strand
TATAGCAAAAGAACCACAGATGACGACGAGTCCTGTTGCTTTTGTCGTCGGCATCGTTTTTTCTTTTTCTTTTCTCCGTCAGTCGTGTTAAGTGGTTGTCGCCTCGCGTTAGGGTTGGGGTGCACTGTGCGGATAGAGATTATCCAATCCGGCCGCCAGAACCTTGTGTATTACCATGGGATAACACAGTGTGTACACTGTATTCGAAGATAAACCGCAACCCTACGTCACTTTTTGCCAAACTTTATACCGTAACCCAAACCCTAAGTTGCCGACAAAAAGACCCCGCTATAATCGTTGCGATCAAATGGCCTTGATCGGTGATTGTCCACATGCGCCATCGTCGACTTTGATCTGAGCATCGTCGGGCTTATATCCATCTCGGTCTCTTATCAACGCCCCCATTTGATTTTCTAAATCTTACATCTCTTGATAAAAAGCCACCCCGATCACAGTCTTTCCCGGGCGACTGCATCTACTCTTAACCTGCCTTTGCTGACCTCCTCCTCAACTGATGAGGACCAGACTTGCGACCGACCGCGCCTACATCGTCATCGTCACACCTATCTCTTTTTACAATGCCTTCTTCTGCTAACATCCGGCCGCTGCTCGCCCAGCTCAGACAGATGACCGGCTTAGACCAGGCTCATGCGCTGCAGGTATGCGCCGACTTTTGTTGCCAATGGGGGGGGGGGGAGACATGCATATAGATCATGATGTCTTGATTTCTCAAAAAGAGCATAGAGGTTAACGTCACATAGCTTTTAGCAGATGAGGGCTACAACTTGAATAGGGCTTTGCAAAGGTAAGCAAGCCAATTTTTTGTCTGATCTTGTTTCTGGTATGGGAAACTCACTTGGGATACGGCGTTTCCGTTCCTGGCCACTCAATCGCCGAGCCAAAGATGATGATTGCGCCGCGTCTGCTTGTGTTTTTATTATCTGGCAAGTTCCAGCATAAACCCAGCCCACGCCCCCTTTCTTCTTCTTCTTCTTCTTCTTCTTCTTCTTCTTCTTCTTCTTCTTCTTCTTCTTCTTCTTCTTCTTCTTCTTCTTGGGCCCCCCAAACACCTATTTGCCATTGCAGCTCGTCTCTTGGACATCATGGGACTAGGAGGTGCTCGACGCAAAAGACCTGGTGATCGGCCATTACTTGGTGGACCATCCAAGCTCCAGCGGAATCAGTCAATCGCGATTCCCATCCATACGAAATCGTTGTTCCGCCCATACCTTGAGAGCCAGAATCTATCAAGAGAAGCATCTACTAACCAGAGGGTTTTTATTATTATTTATTATGATAGATTCCTAACTGGCAAACGAGCTGCTACTGAACTTGATAAGATATTTGACAGTCTAAGAAGTATGTTTATGTGCGGCAATATTCACATGGTCTAGATGTGACTAGGCTTAATTAACATTTTCATTCTTCTCTTCTAGCTACTGGTGCCGCAGAGGGTGACTCTCTCAACATTGAATCGACTATGAACTACCTGACCGAGGTGCTCAAGGTGAACATTGAAAACGCCGAGATGTTCGTGGCGTTGGAAACTGTGCAAGCGCCAGTCATTGGTGCCATTACCCGGCAGGGATACGTTGGTGTTTGGCAACAAGTTGGGTAGGTCTCTGTCCAAGGCCCACATTGTTTACACATGCTAACAAAGGTGGTACATCATGAGTAGTCCTCCTTATACCGCCGAGGCGCAAGCAGCCCATGTACGCCAGCGAATCAACCGCCTCTCTACAGATAAGGATCTCTTCCGCCGGATATACCGATATGCCTTTGTCGTTGGCAGGGAACCAGATCAAAAGGCACTCAGTCTTGAGAATGCATCCATATACTGGCAGATTCTCTTCTCTGCTCCGGGATGGGAATGGAAAACTGAGAAACGCGATTGGTTGACAATGTGGATTGACTACCTCGAAGAACACTACACCCGCAGTGTCAACAAGGACATGTGGAACCAGACTTTGGAGTTTGCGCAGAAGGCGATAGAGCAGGAGGACTTGTCGTTTTGGAGCGAGTCAGAAGCTTGGCCTAGTGTCATTGATGACTTTGTGGAGTGGTTTTATGAGAAGCATGGAGACCCACGGAAGAAGGATGAAGAAGAAGAAGAAGAAGAAGAAGAAGAAGAAGAAGAAGAAGAAGAAGAGTAATTTGGGGGGAGGGGGAAGACTATTCCGGGAGGTTATGTGCTTTATGATATAGTTATCACCGATTACCTGCAGCAGCATTGTGTATATGTGAAGGAATCCATTCCGTGGCGAGTGCCCTCACTGGGGGGGGGGGTCGCCTAATAATGTACAAGTGGTAACGTAGTCTCAAAGTAAGAATCCAAACCAAACCAAACCAAACCAAACCAACTCTTAGCCTGGAAATCATACAATGCTTTTTTTTTTTCCCTTTCTCTCTCCCAATATGCATGGCAACCTTCTCTGGTCATTCCCATTGTAACGATAGCCTCCTACAAATTCCCTCCAGTCTTCCAGTGAATAGGCCCGTACTTCACCAACGAACTCAACTTCCCGTCACCAAGCTTCACGTGCGTTGACCGCACCACACGAGGATCCAACCTCATGTTGCTCCGGATAGCCTCGTGGACATTTGGCGACGCATCGTACCGCATAACAAAATAATGACCCGTCCGGTGTTGGATTTGATGACGGACTATCGGGTTGGGAAGATCGTAGACGCCCCAGTTGGCAAGGGAGCGGATGACACCCTTGCCGTTGAGGATGATTTGGCCGACGGCGAGGGCGATTCTGGAGGTTGTCAGCGAGGGATCAAAGGTATTCGGGGAAAGGCATGTCGATATTGAGGTGTCGTGTGGGGGTGTTTGTTGTTGCGGAGGGAGACAAGGCTGTACTCACTCTTTGACCTCGGCAAGTTTGCCGGGTCGCACCTGCACGAGTTAGCCTTTTTCGTCGCCTTTTTCGTCGTTTATAGATCAATTACTCACAATTCCTATCATCTCATACAGCATGTTGTCGGTGGGCGAACACTGACTATCTTTTTGCTTGTTCAACGCTTGTTCGCAAATCGCAAATGATATCAAACCGGCCGCATTTCCGATCCTGCCGCCACACCGTCGCCGATTGCCGCCACTGCAATGAGAGCTCCACCTTTTTTTCTTTATCGTAAACCCTAGGAAAGTTTTTTTTCGGGTATGATGACACGTGACGTTGGTTGGGTGAGTGGGGGGGGGGGTGTGGAATACAGGGGTAAAGGTGGGGGAGCAACAATAGGCGGAGAGATGCTGGGTTGAAATGACCCACTGTGGAAATGCAATTGGCCAATGATTGAGCGGGAAATGATGATTTAGGTGTGAGGTTTGGGGGACCAAACGGGAAAGAGCATACGGCAGTGGAATTTAGCCGTGAAAAGTGCAGCATTTTGCTGGTTTTTATTTTTATTTTTATTTTTATTTTTATTTTTATTTTTTTCATTTTTCACCATTTTATTTTTATTTTTTTCATGATTCTTTCCACTTCCATTGAGGCGTACAAAGAGACTCACATCTTACTTGTGGCTGCACTTGTGTCACACGCGCCATTGTTTCTTCACACTCTCGCAGGGACACACTCATCCAAGACTCGCCCCCCACCCCCCACCCCCCACATCCCGCTTTTTGCACTCATGTCCACTATGACACTCACTTCATTCCCTCTCTTCCCATACCTCCCTTTGGAGTTACAAGACCATATATGGATGCTTGCCATCCTTCCTTCCGCACCTCTACCAACTGGAGCTTACCATGCTACCTTGGTTAGAACTGGCGTTCACAAACCCGATGTCATCGATCCGGACACCTATCCGTGCCCCCCGCCTCGTTCCGCCTCAATTTCACCAGGTCTCGGTTCCACCCGCTTCTTCTTGCACCGAGATGGCCCCGAATTGCAATTGACCCCCCGAGATGCCCTTTTTGGCACTCTTGTCGCCTTGAAAATGACTTGCCATCGATCATCTCTTGCCGTTAAGCGCAGTCGGCATCACCTACGATGGCTGGAGCCCAAGCCATCTCTCCCTCTCAACTCCTCGCCGTGGAGTGCCTGGTCTCTATCCGCACGCAAAATCGATGCCCGGGATGAGCTTGTGGTGCTGGAACAGGGCTGGCAGAGACCGTGCAGTCTGCTTGCCAGTGCCACAGCCAATGGCGGGGGTTTTGACAGTTTGCATAATTTGCAGCATCTCAGATCGCTACGCCATCTTGGTGTAATGTGGCCTGGACCCTGTGCCGATGCAGGAATGTTTTACAATAGTGTCAGTGTAGCCGGCTTGCTTTCTATTTGGAGCGAGCTCAACGGATTGTACGTTGTAGTGAGACCAGAGTATCTACAGAAGCACTCTTGGCCCCGGCTACCGTTGAGTATCAACCGTCGGCGGTACTTGTCAGAGTGTCGTCGACAAGGGCCAAGTGAGAAGGTATGGGTGACAGAAACCCGGGAGTACTTTGAGGTTTCCATGGAGATTGTGGAAAACGCAGGTCATTTATGGCGGGCGATGGAGTTGCTATGTGATGCCCAGAAACAAACATGGAAATGGGCAGAGCATGCGCAAAACCAAGGAGTCTGGAGACCCTGGACTAGGTGTCGAGTTGTGAGTTGGCGAGAGCGTAGATGAGAGGGGGAGAGAGGGAGAGAGAGGGAGAGAGAGAGAAAGGGAGAGAAAGGGAGAGAGAGAGAGAAAGGGAGAGAGAGAGAGAGATATATATATATATATTTGAGATACCCAGATGTGTTTATTGAAATTCCTTTATTTGATCTAGCACGTTGTATATTATCTTAGTGACACCATCCTTTCTGTCCTATAGATTTCTAGGTCACAAGTTGATACAATTAGGGTTATATATCACGTGACATACCCTACTAGCAAGGGTTAATTAGCATTCAGGTTACACCAAGACTTGTCTAAACAAGATAGCAACAGAGGTTCACATTTTACTAGAGAAATGAGATAACATCAAGTAGGACAAAAAGCTAAAAGAGAGAGAGAGAGAGAGAGAGAGAGAGACAGAAAAGAAACCATAAAGAGGTCATGCAGATACCTGTTCCCACAACAACAACATAGACCTACTTTTCTAGCCCCTGTGACCCAAATGATGCACAAGTGCCTTCCTCAGCACAACTGTGAGGTTGTTCTGAGAGGACTCACTTGTCCTAAAGCCGAAACTATGTATTAGATCACGTAGTTTCAATTGATTGGATGGATAAAGACTTGCATGTTGCTTGGTTGCAGAAATCTCACTAGAATAAAGTATGCTCATGGACCCACATGTCCGACCCGCATCATAGATAACACCAAACCCAATATAATACACCCTTGTGATACCATGGTGCCGATATTCACACCAGCACGTGCATCCATAGTTTCCAGCTGAAATTGACTGTCGGTGTCGATTTCGGAGACTTGTTGGCTCGTTACGAAGACTAACCCTAACCCTAACATCATTTCCGTATCACGCCGTCGCCCATCCCGATTTAGGGAATATCATTGGCATTGTTAGAGAGGATGTGGCTAATTCACCTCTACCTTCATCTCCACCTTCATCTCCATCTGTCCCCAATTTTTAGGTCTACCATAGCGAGAGTGCTGCTACCACCAAAACGGAAAAGATACCCGTGCTGATCTTCATTCATGGTGGAGCCTACCTGCATGGTGGGCTCGCAGTCGAAGATGAAACTCGGAAGGTTTATCCATGATGGATGGGATCTGACCACGGCTCTTTGGAATCGTCAAAGCCCGTGCTATCGGTAACTACGGACTTCACGACTTGAGACGGGCTGTTGGCTGGGTTGTCAAGTACATTGGTGCTTCTGGCCGTGATGCTTTCTAATATCACCATTCAGGGTACCAGTGCCGGGGCCAGTGCTAGACTCACAAGTTCAAGAGAGCCATCTGCGCTAGTGGTACCGCTGTCGGTCTTCCAGCTGTCGACCTAAACTTCAAGAATGAAACGCTCAAGGTCTTGTTGATGGCTGATGTCACGTTCAGAGTTCCAACTCTTTACTCGGCTCTCGAAATGGGCTCGCCAGTCCTCGTCTACGAATTCTGACAGTCAGAATCCTTACCAGCTGTCCAAGGAGACTATGGAAAAAGGCAAACCACGCCATCAATGATGTCTTTGTGTTCAATGTAGCACCAGACCAAGCTCCTGAGATGCTCAGAGATGACATTCTCAAAAATGTTGACATGGTTAGACAAGTCTGGCTGGCTGGACTATTTGCCATGGCAAACTACCTTGGAAGCTATTTGACCATAACCTTAACCTTGAATTGGAGAAAGAAGTGCTACGCGGTGTTGGGAGATTTACAATATCAACAGGTGAATCAAGACAACAAAGAGAGAAAAACAAACAAAATAAACGCAAATGCTAGATGAGCCTAGCGCCATCCTATAAATATATACAAACATACGAAACTATGGCCTAGAGAATGATGACTTCGATGCCTAACTCGGAGAGTCGTCATCTTGATAATGGAGAAACTAAACAATCAGCCATGGAATATAAACCATCCATAACTCCTTCTTTTCTTCGGTCATCACTGTGACCCCAAGGCACTGGAAAAAAAGAAAAAAAAAGAAAAAAAAGAAAAAAAAAAGAAAAAAAAAACCCCTACTCCGTCATACCCGGGCATCCTAGAGTTCTCCCCTATCAGACTTTGTATCAAAGACTGTCTCAAAGGTGTTCATCTCTATACCAGAGTGGCCATGAACAAAGCTCTCACGACTTTCACTGCGGACATTGACAGTCCGGGTCTGCAGGATACTACTAGCCCTATCCATAGTGCGCATCTTGTTACCAGGGCCGTAAGCAGATGGTTTGCCAATCCCATAGGCGTTGGTCGAGGCATACTTGGAGAAGAAGCGCGGGAAGACACGGCGGAGAAGAGGACGGAGAGTGGGAAGGTTGGAGCAGACCATGGCGCAAGTGATTTCGGCAAAGGACCAGATGACGACCATGGCATAAGACCAAGTCTGATCGTTTTCCTGGGTGAGGAAGAACATGCGAATAATGGAAATAGCCACGGTACTAAAGAAAAGAAAAGAAAAGATGGTGTTAATAGGATGACGGACACTAGTACAAAGGAAAAACAACAACAACCAACGTACATGAAGCCGAGACTAAAGATAGCAGCCAGCATCATCTTCTGGCCAAAGGGCAACTTGAGCTTACGCAGGGCAGGCATAGGCAGGAGCAGAACAAGCAAATCGGTAATGATGTTGCCAGCCCCGTTACTAAAGTACACAGGAACATGAGGAAGGCACTTCTTATCGGTGATACGGGGATCCCAGTAGCCCGAGACGGGAGTGCAGCAGAAGATGACGACAAAGATTTGAGACAAACACCAGCAGCCAGTGATGCCGAGGGCAATAATGTATCGCAACCGGACAGATTGAACGGCAAAGACGCGGTAGTACTGAGAGAGAAGAGTCATTTTGACAAAGAAGATGCCAATTGTGTACAAGACAAGTGTTACATAGAACCACTACAATGAATTGTTAGCATGAAAAAGTCAAAGGAGCAAGGGAAGCAAGCGAACCTTCCAGCCATGCACTAGACGGTCGATATCAAGTTGTGCAACTTGTTGATGTTCACCCAGGCCATACCGAGTTCCGATACTGATGGTTATACACCCTATCACTTCGGCCAGCCATGCCGCTACTGCTAACCAGTCATCTATTCCCATGTACTGGATGACTTGTGTTCTCACGTACACCCGGGCAGCAGTGACGCCGGTAGTGACGAGAGTGAGGAAGACAACCCAGCCCATGGTCATGTCTGAATGTGAGACATACATCCATGGCTCGTAGGTTGCGGGGAGTTGGATCAAGTGAGGCATTGTGGCTTGGCTGGCGAGGATGACTGGTGCCAGAAGAAAAGAAGCGGAGAGAAGAGGAAGGAGAAAAGGGTCAATGATGTTGTTGTAGAATGTCGGTTAGATAATGTGTTTCTGTCTCGTCTTCCAGAAAAGAGTGTGCCCAAGACCTGTAGCTCTTGCGGTGAAGTAAAGCTGAGATGATGGATGTCTGTCAAAAGGTATGTTCTACAGCAGATTTTGGCCAGCTAAACACTATAGTTGTATATCATTCTGGGATTTCAATGTGTGTTGTTGAAGATTGGTGACACAGATGGCATATCCAAGGGTCCAGCCGTTTCTGTACCTGCCAAGTGAAGAATGAAAAAAAAAAAAAAGGAAAGAAAGACGTAGGTCGATGCCTTGGAAACGGGAGCAACTATGACTTGTGATACCTTCTTCTTTTGCCAGAAGAAGAAGAAGAAGAAAAACAAGAAAAACAAGAAAACGGCTCAAGAGATGTCAACTTGTCTATTCAACAGAAGATGATACCATCACAATGGGGGGGGGGGTTCAAGACTTGTTATACAAGTGAAGGAGTCAGGGCTCGTCCCCTTTGTTTGAAGCCTATAGTGTTCTTCTGTCAACATTGTGCTATCGGTAATAACCAACACAACCTCTTTAGCAATAGGGACACACCTTGACTCTTCTCCGTCCCTCCCCTCCCTCCCTATACGGGTTCTTGTTCCTGCCCATCCTAGGCCTTTTGGATCCTGGCCTTGTTTGTGAAGTTTGTTCTCTGTTCCTGCTTGGGGTGTGTGAGAGTCTGACGAGGTCGAGTAGTTGCTGTTTGTCCAAGCTTCTTGGTCTGGGGTAAGTACCTACGTTCTCTATCGCCAACGTATCTTCCTCCCTAATTCTCCAAATGCTACGCCTCGGCAGTAGAGTCTGTGTAAGTAAATAGCACCTACAAGGTATACCTCATAGACATAGACATAGGTGCTGTTGGTAACCCTAACAATCTTGACTCCTGATAGCCAACATTTATATTCCTACTTGGCGGCTTTTTGAATTTGTAGCGAGTGCCGCCAACTAGGAAGCTTCTTGCGTAGTCTATTCCTATATACTGACCCGCCCCACTTCTTCTGTTTATTTGATAGTGATCTTCGCTACTGTCGACCTTGAAGCTCCAACCGGATGCGGATGCACACGAGGCTCGGAGCAATTTCCTCTCTCCATTCTTCCCTTGAAGACTAGCTGGTTCGTTGCCAAAAAATAATGTATATTATCTTCGCGGGGAACTTCCTTCTCCGATGTCATCCTACGGGAAAAATTTAACCGAGTTTTTAGAAATGGGTAGGTAGGTAGGTAGGTAGGTACGCGTAACCCATTTCCTTTGTTTCTCCTTGTGAGAAATTTCCGGTCCTCCATCTCCAGATTCTGCACCTACTTTTTTGCATGCTTGTTCTAGGGTGTGTGCTTTGCTTTAGGGTGTGATGACAGCCACCTAAACCAGTCGATGAAGAGGGTCTCTGTGAGTATAAATCACTGGCCCCATCCAAAGATATTGCGGCCTACATGAGGTTCCAGGGTCTAGAGATACGGCATGTGATGGCGTTACCACATTGCCTTATCCTCGGCTGCTGGCGTGTCTCTTAGCCCTTTTGTACTCCCGTGTTCTAGAAGAAATGCCGCAAGAATCTCCCAAACATGGCCTGGTTTGAGTGTGGTTGCACTCCTACATGTGAATGTAATAGAAACCTCTATGAGCAGATACTGAAATCCCTCAGTTAATTACGCGCTACCCTATTGAACAAACCGGGCTCCTGACCGCAAAATACAACAATATCAAACTCTGTGAAATCAGCCAAGCCTGTGACTGTTCCTATTTGATGATTGTGGTCTGGACTTGTCTCGATTCATGGTGCGGCCATGCATAGGGTTAACAGATTAACCAAACCTTAGGGTTATCCAAAAGAAAAAAGAAAAAAGAAAGAAAAAAGAAAAAATAAGAACAAAAAAGAAAAAAAAAAAGAAAAAAAAAAGAAAAGATAAGAGCAAAAAACAAAAGAAAAAAGAAAAAAAAAGAAAAAAAAAAAGAAAAAAAAGAAAAAAGAAAGAAAAAATAAGAAAAAATAAGAACAAAAAACAAAAAAAATAAAAAGAAAAAATAAAGAAAAAAAAGAAAAAAAAGAAAAAATAAGAACAAAAAACAAAAGAAAAAAGAAAAAAAAAAAACTCTTATTGAAAGGAGTCATAACGAAGAAGCTCTGATTGGTTTCTTTTTCTATGATTTTTTTTGTCGCCTCTCATCTTATCGTGCGAACTGAACCTTTGCATTCGACATCGTCATCTTTGTGAGTGTGTATGCTACTATAGGTATTGTTATTTTGCCGCTTGCTTCTCCGCCCAGAGACAGTGGGTTCCCCGTCTGTCATCTATTCCTTAGATGACCGGCCGTCAGGTGTGGTGTTGGCAAATCCATTCACCTTCGGCTTTGCCCTGTTTCCGCCGGTCATCGTTGGTCTTTCCCCCAGACTGACCCTCTATCATCTTCTTTGATATCATCAAACTCTAACCAACGCATATCGCTCTGCAGAATAAGCTCCCGCGTGCCATCTCCCCCCCCACCGCATACTGAATCGCCCACCCCGCATTCCGCTGCCGCTGATCGATCGAACGATTTCTCCATCCCGCCGCCCACCATCCTCCCGTCCTAATCACCCTGATATCATGTGTGGTGTTCTGGCTCTCATCCTAGGCCAGGTCCTAGAGGACCCCAACTTCCCCTGTCATGCCGCTGCGACTCTGCATGAGGCACTGTACTACCTGCAGCACCGTGGTCAGGACGCCTGTGGTGTTGCGACTTGCTCGGCTGGTGGCCGCATTTATCAGTGCAAGGGCAACGGCATGGCTGCCAAGGTACGTTTGCTGCCGTGCCTCTACTGGTGCTGGTGTTTGTTGTGGGCATGCATATTTCTGTTATGCTGACATCTGAGACTCAACATAGGTGTTCGATGAGGGTAGACGTACTCAGGACCTGTGAGTATCTCCCAATGTATATTTGCCCCAATTTGACTAACACCGCTTTCGTATAGTCCCGGATTTATGGGTATTGGCCACCTTCGTTACCCCACCGCCGGTACTTCGGCTTCTGCTGAGGCCCAGCCCTTCTACGTCAACTCCCCGTACGGTCTTGCCCTCGCCCATAATGGAAACCTTATCAATGCTCCCGAGCTCCGCTCTTTCCTGGACAAGGAGGCCCATCGTCATATCAACACCGACAGCGACTCTGAGTTGATGCTCAACATCTTTGCCAACGAGCTCAACATTACTGGCAAGGCCCGTGTCAACCAGGAAGATATCTTCCGTGCTCTGGCTCGCATGTACGAGCGTATCGAGGGTGGCTGGGCCTGCACCGCCATGATTGCTGGATTTGGTACGCCTTCATATATGGTCTTGGAGAAATAGTTGTGCTGAGATTGGTTTGCTGACTAATTTGACTTTAGGCATTCTGGCTTTCCGTGATTCCTACGGTATCCGCCCCCTGTGCATGGGCGAGCGTCCCTCCGAGAGCAACCCCAACGGTATCGACTACATGGTTGCTTCGGAGTCTGTTGCTCTCCGTCAGCTGGGCTTCCGTAACATTCGCGACATTCTTCCCGGCCAGGCCGTTTTCTTCGGCAAGGGTAGCGCTCCCGTCTTTCACCAGATAGTTTCTGCCAAGGCTTACACTCCTGACATCTTTGAGTATGTTTACTTTGCTCGTCCTGATACCGTCATTGATGGTATTGGTGTTTACGCTTCTCGTCAGCGTATGGGTATCAAACTGGCGGGTAAGATTTGCGAAATTCTTGGCGAGGCCGGCATCAAAGAAATCGATGCCATCATCCCTGTCCCCGAGACTGCCAAGGTCTCGGCTGCTAGTGTCGCTGAGTCTCTTGGTATAACCTATGCTGAGGGGTTTGTCAAGAACCGTTATGTTTTCCGTACCTTTATCATGCCCAGCCAGGCCACTAGACAGAAATCTGTTCGCAGAAAGTTGTCTACTGTCGACGAGGAGTTTGCTGGAAAGTGTGTCTTGCTTGTTGACGATAGTATTGTCCGTGGCACTACGAGCAAGGAAATTGTAAGTTTGATTTATTCTTTTCCAACTATGAAATGAAACACTAACACTTGATATTTACTTCAGGTTGCCATGGCTCGTGAGGCTGGTGCTCGCAAGGTTATCTTTGCTTCTTGTGCCCCTGAAATCTCCAACCCTCACATTTATGGCATCGACCTGGCTTCACCCAAGGAGTTAGTTGCTACCAACCGCAACCGTTTTGAGATTGCCACCGCTATCGGCGCTGACCATGTCATTTACCAAGATCTGCAGCATTTGGTTGACGCATGTGCCGAGGCTTCTCCTGCTCATGGCCCTAAACAGTTTGAGGTTGGTGTCTTCAACGGCAAGTACGTTACTGATATTCCCACTGGTTATTTCGAGCGTCTGGAGGAGGCTCGTGGTGAGATAATGGCTGCCAAGATTGCTGCCAATGCTGCTACTAATGGTGGTAACCCCCAGGCCACTTTAGGCAGCACAAACGGTGTCAATGCCAGCGGTAACAACTCCACCACCGGCGGTGAAAGCGCTGTTCAGACCCCCGCTAGCTTCATGTCCGAGGCAGCGAACGTTAGAGACAGGGACGACATTAGTCTGTTCAACCTGGCTACCACTGGCCGGTGAATTAAAAAAAAAAAAAACAAATGTTACATTTAGACACAAGTAAATATGGGCGAGGCGTTGGAGTTTTATGTTTTGTTTGGTTATTGCTTGAAATCTCTATTTTGAATTATGGGTTTGGCATTATATAAATGAGTTTATGGAATAGAACGTCGTTTCCGGCTGGTAATGGTAATTACCTGAAGAATATCAACTGCGTGGTTGTCATGTCACACAGACTGTTATTGGAGTTACACAGAGTTCCTTGAAGTGGAAGGAAGTACAAGTAAACAGATGAAAAGATACACAAACTAACTTCGATACTGATAATGTGTATATTGAAATCCAAACGTAAAGGGAATGCTAGACATGAACCAAGAAAAACCAGATAAGACACAGAACAAAAACAACATGATCAATGCGAAAACAAAGCCATAGAGACATCACTTTGCATCACGCGATTGGATCATACAGTGAATGCCAAAATACCCAAACAAGACAGACAATAGGAAAGTCATATTTTACGTCGACTACCAGCCAACGAATCGGAGAGAGAGGGAAAGAGAGAGAAAAAGAGAGAGAGAGAGAGAGAGAGAGAGAGAGAGATAGAGAGATAGAGAGAGAGAAAGAAAAACCTCTTAATTGATGGGCTTGACTCCAGCCAGAGTAGGAGTCACCTTCATAAAGTAGCCGTCCTGGTCCACGGAAAGCTTGTCAATGACAACCTCACGGTGAGTGCCATCACCGTCGGGAATAACCCAGCGGTGGTAGGCAATGTACCAGTCATCGGTGTTGGGAATATTGATGATGGAGTCGTGGCCAGTGGCATAAATGTGCAAGTCAGGGTTCTTCTCGAGAATGATACCGCGGTATTGCCACGGACCGTTAATAGTGTCAGCAGTAGCGTAGCCAACACGGTAGTTCTCGCTACCGGTATCATCGATGGAATAGGTCATGTGGTAGCGGCCATTGCGCTCGACCACAAAGATACCCTCACGGAAGTCGGTCAGGCCCTCAATCTTCTTGGTGCTAGTACTCTTGGTCGAGGTCATGGAGTCAGACAGCTCGGCGTACAGAGGGGAACCGTTACCCCAAAAGATGTAATACTTGCCCGTCTTGGGATCCTTGAAGGCGGCGGGATCGATGGCTTGACCGGTTGTGGTGGTCTCAGTGTTCAAAATCATGGCCAACGAATCCGCAGTGAAGGGACCCTCTGGAGAGTCAGCCCAGGCGACACCAATGGTCTTTTGGTTGACGGACGGGTTGTTTCCAGAGAAGTAGAAGAAGAAGCGACCATTACGTTCAATGATGGTGGGAGCCCAAGCGTTACCAGAAGCCCAAGGAACGTTGTTGCTGTTATCGCCACCAAGAGTCAGAATAGGTTGACCAGAGCGGGTCCAGTGAGCCAGGTTGGTAGACTTCCAGACATAAAAGACATTGCTGCCCCAACCCGCGACACCGTCAGTGGTGGCGTAGATGTAGTAGGTACCGTTAAACTGGAAGATGTTGGGATCGGCGTAATCCCCACAGAGAACAGGGGAGTACATCTCAACAGCCTGCATAGTCCAGACGGCACTCTGCTGGCCAGAGGCAGTATCGGTCAGAGTGTAGTAAACGGGCTTACCAAGGTCAACAGTCTCGCCAGAGGCAGGAGTAACCGAGGAGGAGCTGGAGATGTCAAAAGTGGGGGTCAACTTGGTGAGATCAGTACCGGGCTTGACACCAAAGGTGACAGTCTTGGACTCGTACGAAACCAGGACGGGGATCTTCAGAGTGTCCTTTTCCTGGATATCGCAGTTCATGAGCTTGGCGCCGTCAATGGAGCGAGCTTCAACTTTCTGGGGAGAGAGAGCGCGGTTGTAGATGGCGAACGAGCGAACACGACCGTTAAGCAGAGCGTCAGCGTCGTAAACCGACTTGCCAAGGTGGTTGACCGAGGTGAAACCACCGCCAATGTCAGAGGGCATTAGCTTGGCGTTCTCCAGACGTCCAACCTCGACACCGGCAATGTAAACAATGGCAGTGTTGTTGGTCAGAGTGTAGACAATGTGAAGCCATTCGCCACGGGCAAGATTGCTGTTGGAACCAGCAGCCTCCTCGTTGGCCCAGTTGCCGGAAGAAACACCAGCCTTGAATGGAGAACCAGTAGCATACAGGTAGCCACTGCCAATACCCCGAGCAGTGTTTCCGAGACCATAGATGAAGAAGGGAGTAGCCTGTTTCTGGTTGATGTAGACTTCAACCTCGACAGAGACATCATCGACACCAGACAGGATGTTGTCGGGAATGGTGACGTAGTCATCAACACCATCGAAGATCATGTAATCATCCCGGACTATAGAGCCGCCATTGATGGTACCATCGAAGCCGTTGCCGGACTGATCGGCAATCTTGGCATTGTTGATACCAGTGGAGAAGTCGTACTTGAGGATCTGGCCGTCATTGTTTGCCTTGGCAATGGGGGGCATCAGCTTGTTCAAGTTGAGCAGCTCATTGGTGGTCAAGGCAACAACAGTACCATGGCGGGGATTCGAGGGGAGCTGGTAACTGGAAGAGACCGTCCAGTTGGGGTTTTCAATGTCAGCAGTCTCTAGGGGAATATAGCCACGGCCACCAAACTCGTCGACGAAGAGGTAGTACTTTTCGCCATTGACATCACCGGGGTTGCTCTTGAAGACAGTGGGTCCCTCAACAGCTTTGGAGCCGGCCTTCTTTCCAATGCAGGTGTCAATGACAGTCCATTTGTCTATCTGGCCGAGGAAATCAGTACCACGCTCTTGGATGATGTCAGTGCAGCCAGTCTCGGAAGCACCCTCGTCCTTGGTGAAACGATGGAAGTTGGCACCGTTTTGCAAGACAGTGGTGTCGATGCGAGACGCGTGGGCATCCTGCCAGACCTTGGCGTCGGAAAAGGTAACAAAGTCACGAGTGGTAGCGTACATCATGCGGTGGTAGGTGGAAGTGGTATGATTCTTGTCATTCACAGGGTACAGAGAAGAAGCCCAGTAGACGACATACTCGCCGAGTTGCTCATCGTAGAAAGCCTCGGCAGCCCAGGTGTTACCGGCAGTCTCAGGAGAAACCAAGACGTGGCGCTGGTCACTCCACGAGATGAGATCATGAGACTCCCAAATCTCGAGGTAACGGCTGCCCTTGCGAACAGAGTTGCCCCAAGAAGTGCCAGAACCAATCGACAAATCAGTAGCAATAAGATAAAAGGTATCACCCTCGTACGAGCGCATGAGGAAGGGGTCACGAAGACCCTTTGTGCCGTAGATACTCTTGATGACAGGTTTGCCACCGTTCAGCTCCCGCCACTTCAGCGCGTTGTTGCCGACGGACGAAGCAAAGTAGATGTTCTCTCCTTCAATAGAGTTGCCAGTAAAGAAAGCAAATCCGTAACCAGCCAGCTCACCCCTAGTGTGCTTAGCCAGAACCTTGGCATCAAAGTCACGAACGAGGATGTTGTTTCCGGAGCCAACAGTGGCAGTTAGAGTAACCTTGGTGTCCTGGCCCTGACGGTCAACAATACCATCGGCAGAAACCACAGCTGGGTTTGAAGAGCTCCAGGTGATGGTGCTACCATCGGGGGCGTTGGGAGGCAGGTAAAGATTACCACGGACAGCGCCAACATTGGTAACAGTGAGGCTCTCAAGAGTCTTATCGTCAAAGCCCATAGCCGATGCGGCCATGGCCAGAGAGGCAAGGAAATACTTGGACATGATGGACCAAGAATAAGGGCGAGACAATATGAATATCAGTAGGGAAGAGATGGAAGCAGGTACAGAGGATGAAGGGTTAATTAGAAGCAAAAAAAAAAAAAAAAACTGCCTCTTGGTGGACAGTATGCAGAAGAAAACGGAACAGAAAGTTTTGAAGAAGAAGAAGGTGATGATTAAACTAGAGGATGGATGGAGTAAAAAGACCTGTGTGTGGTCGAAACAAACAAGTGACCAGCAAGATTGAAATGAATGGCCAAGACTCGAGAGTCTAGAAATGAATAAAAAAAACAAGAAGAAAAGGACCCAGATTGGAGAACGCAAAGTAGTAGCGCGTAGTGAGTAACAGAGAGAAAGAATCAAGTTGAATGGTGCGCTTATAAGACTTTTTATAGATTGAAAATGTAGATATGCCAGAATAGGGCAAGTTAGGTTGAGTTGGGTTAAGTTGGGTTAGGGTTCGGAGAGGGTTAGGGTTAGCTTGGCATTCCATCTCTCCAACACACTTGGGGTAGTTACCGCACGAACCATCTCTCTTGGAAGCAACTTCTATGTAAAGGGCATGATCATCGTCCCAAGTCTAGCCCACTTTTGTCTGTTTTACAAGGTTGTACAATTGGACAGGGGATTCGACGTCCAAGCCCGATCTTGCCGGGAAAATAGGACAAAAATAGACAAGGCATTAAATTCACTATGCCGATGTGGCGAAGATGAGGAATCAGTGGTGGTGTGGTTGGAGCAACCTCATTCATGCATGCGACGTTTGATGGAGGACAAGCTATGGCTGTCGCTGGCTTTTACCTTGCATTGGGGATCGGAATAACATGGACAGGTAGGAGGAAATCAACAAGGGGGAGAGGCTGGTTGATGCGGATTCAAGTCTTGGCTAGATTACTACACTATGTTACCGTGATATTAGTATCATCATCGGCCCATTGGTTGCGATTAGAGGAATGGTTCTTCTTGGAGTTATACAAGCGGAGAGATATCGTGTCTGACGGAGCCTGTCTCCTGGTAAACTCACTTGGCTTAGATTTAGTCACACCACCACCACTCTATTGAAGTTTCTCCCCGGGTCGTAGATTTGTAAAAAAGAAAAGAAAAAAAGAAAAAAAGAAAAGACAGTAGGATTTGAGCAAGAAAAAGAATATTGTTCAATATTTGAGAGTACCCACACCACTAGGGTTAGGGTTGCATATATAGAACAAATATTGTTAAAGATGTTCGAGAGTTTTCCTAAACCCAACTCCAGATTTTCATCCCTCAAAACGCCATGCTTCATAAACGAACCGAAAAACATTAAAACATTACCTTTCCCCCCCAAGCATCTATAGCCCAGCTACCTACCCACTCAAGAACCATGGGTTGACGTTGACGACTTCGGGTTGGACATGGTCCCAAGAAAACTGCCCACCCAGCACATCATCTGGGACCATACCCCCAAGAGACGCATCAGCTAATGTGGTGTGTATAGGGAGCAAGTCTTGGATATCTGCAGAATGTAACTCAGTAATATGCAACGAGTTTGCAGTCACCGGAATACTACAACTATTATGTAGTCCCGATAGGCCCGAGGCTTGGTGGGCATCAGAGTCGGGAATATCCACCAGCCCATCCATGAGTTCCGTAAACATAAGCTGGTCTTCAAAAGGAAGACCCGACTTTTCAGTTGGATTGCTTCTTGCTGAAACTACAATGTCTCGTATCTTGCACACACAAGGCCAGGTGGGGGAAATGGCGTCCATGGCTTCGATGAGAAAGGTCAAGTTTTGAGTGACTTCGGTGTCATCCCAAGATGACTTCTCAAAGAAGCGTTTCATCAGAACTGTGCCAGCAGCTGTTGATAAGGTGTGGACAAAGTCAAGAGGCAAATAGCGGTAATCGTAGTATCGTGAATATGAGCGCATGAGCCGAAATATCACCTGCAGAGACTGGTAACAGATTTCTACATCTTCGCTAGTGGCGATTCCTGGCTTGGAGAAGAGTTTGTGTGGAGGGCGATGAAGAATGATCATGAGAGTGTGAAAGGACATGCTATATATATATATATATATGTTAGCGGATAGTTGATTTGTTACAACGAGAGAAAATGGCCCAACTTACTGTAGATGAAGTACTTCAGGGGGGATTTGGCCGACTGTCCACTGGTTCCAATGTAGTTTTCCTGGAAGACTTGAAAGCCACTTGATCAGAGCTGAGTGTGCTTGTCTAGCCTTTGCCGCGACAACAGAACTATCGGGATTACTCCGGCGATTCTCAAAGATGTCAGTGATGATTGAATGGGTAATCTTGGCAAGTTCGGCCTTGAGGATAAAGCTTCCGATAAGTGTAAATCCATCTTTATATGCAGTAACCGATGTGTTTTCCGCAATATAAGTATCCAAAAGTTGCTCCCAGCCTGGAGGATAAGGAATGCGATTGGTATTGCGCACATCAGACTCTTGAGGATAAAGAGCAGGTGGACGACCAAAGTATAGACTAAGTTGCTTGTCCACAGTAAACGCCGCCCAGTATACGCGTCTGAGAATCTCACAATCGACCGACTTGTCAGCGGGACCACCCCAGTTGTTAGGGTCGAGGTGTAGTCCCATCTCGTGTGCCAATCGAAATGCCATACCGCAGAAAAGCCACCCCTTTGAAGAATTGTCCTGGCCAATCTCACGATGCCCTAATAATATGAGGGCCTGAAGCATGCAGAGATCCGGGGTGTCCAGGTTACTCAACAACAAGGTGTGCGCCTGGGAAGCATAGACGCGAGAGATGGCAGACGCCATGGGATCATCAGAAACCAAGGCTCCGAGGGCGCAGATGGAATAGAGCAATAGGTCCGAGTAATATTTGCCGGATCCCGTATCGTAGTCTCGAAGGAAATACTCTCGGTAAACTAGCATGTTGTAAGGATACACCATCATGAAGAAAGTTGCCATCATCCGCTGTGATATCTCATCATGTGGCGCGTACTGGAAGAATGCATTTTGTGGGGAGAGCCCGCTTTCGGATGGCCACTCTTCAGTCGTTGTCTCGTCCATCTTCAGAGCAGCAGACAAGTCTTCAGAAACATGGAGCTGAAACAGCGAGGTTCCGCCGTAGAATTGACTTGCGTTTCCAGCCCTAAGCTTTCTGAGATATCCCGCTTTTGGTCTGGCAAGCACCACATCGCAGTCTATACCAGGTGGTGGTGAAGGCTTGTCAGCAGCCGAGGCGGCAGATGCAGGAATAGAGAATGGCGTTTCCGCGGATGACGGAACATATGAAGATAGAAGCTCGTCCTGTTGCTGGGGTGAAGCTGCAGCAACCTTGCGGATGAACAACTCAAGAGTGGCAACTTGGGCTTCAAGCGCAAGAACGTACGACTTGCTGACTGGACGTTGCTTCTCTCCCGTGCCACGGACACATTCAGTGTTAGCCTTGGCACATTTGCCACAGGGTTGGTTCCGGTCACATTTTATCTGATTATTCAATGTTGGAAATGGTAATTCTGAATATTAGGCTGTGAGAACTTACTTACCTTTCGACGACGACATCTTTCACATCTGTTTAAAGGGAAAAAATTGTCAGTATAAATTGCCCGAGTCGACTAACCCACATGACACGTGACTTGGAACCCTAGTGATCAACTTACGATGTCTTTATTGGTTCTCCAATAGAGGTTTTGGGAGGTTCTGGAGTTGGCGGTTCAACTTCCATTGTAGTCATAATGAATGACTCACGTGACTTGCCACTTTGTAGTAACCCTAATGGGAAACCCCACCCTTCCATAGACGGCAAAATGCCCAAATGCCCAAACAAATAAAAAAAAATAAAAAAAAGCACAGGCCGAGTCGTATTGGGGGGGCGGATCGACGTCGTTGAGGGCGAGATAGTTCAAGAAAAACACGGGGAAAATGATGCCGTCGGCCGGATGTGAATAGAACAGGTTTTTTTTTTAATAGTGTTTTTGAGCAACGAATTTTTTTTTTCCTTGTTGAACGCTTTCAATAGGGCGTGTGTGTGTGGGCCATTTGTGGCAGGAACAGGATTTTCCCTCGCCGATGGCAGCTCCGATATTGAAATCCTTTTACAGGGGCTTTTTACATCTGCGAAATTTCAACCAACACTGAAAGTTGACAGTTTTAGGCAAGTAGAGGGGTTATTATAGTTGGAAAAAAAGCACCAATTAACGCCAAGGATTCCAAGGTGCCGGGCTTCGGCCAGCGGAGCCATTAATGCGGATAGATGCATACAGGGTTGCATTTTAGCATTTTAAACCACGGCCTAGAGAGTTGTGATTGTTCAATCGGGGCGCGACAGCGGAGGCCAACATCTCTATAAACGAGTACTCGGGCAGGAGGAGTGCGACTGACCAAAGATCGTATCATCGACTGCTGGCAAAACAGATATAGGAGGCAATTATGTAGTCAAACTATACATTGCTGTAATGTCCGAGTCTTGAGCATCAAGTACCAACATGTGGCCACTGGGTGTGTGTCCCATGGCTACACCGTCAAGCTTTGCTTGCACAACAGCTTCTTGCGGGGTGACGCAACATGCCCAAAATACAGGAACATCATCGTCGTTGCCAAACATTGTGCCCCCAAGGGTTGACCGTCCAGGGTTAATGGTCGATCGCTCCATTGGACATTGTCGATATCAGATATTCCCCAACTCAGCTAGAGCATTCCATCCCCATGCAATAGGTTCGCCATGTGTGGTGGTATATTTCCGGGTAATTTCACGGATTTGTTCGATTTGATATGCATTATAAGGCCGCATCGATACCACGTAGGTGCTATCCGCGAAGACACCAGAAGGGCATAGAGGAAGGGGATGTCCGGTATATGGCGATATTCCGGTTCATGGTGACATGTCGAGCAGGCAAACCTGAAGCGGCAAGCTCGGACTCGAAACTGTACGAGCAACCAATTAGAAAGGCAACATGATCATCCAGATCAAAAGTCTTGGATATCAGGGATACCAAAATGCTCAAGACTGCCATTTCTGTAGACGTTGTAACGTGGGCAGTCGGTTCGGATATCGATACCAGTAATGGGAGAGATTATAATGTCGCTGTTGGTAGCTCGTATCGCAGAGGTGACGGCCGAATAGTTGCCACGAGAGGAGGACTCGGCGAGTAGCGGACAAGGCACGGGATTCCTATAACACAGGCTGCGAAAATCGTCGGCATATCGTGAAGGTAGAACGATTAAATTTGCTTCAAGGTATGTATCCAGGAGCAGTCCCAGATGTGTTGATGGTGAAAAAAAATCTCATGTCGGGAGGCCAAACGAACACTGTAACCTGAACATCCGGGTGTGTATAACTGAGAGATTGACGTTTTTTTTTTTCGATCATGAGAGAAGCTTATTTGGACAATATGTAGAGAAGAATAGATTGGGAAATTGAAATGAAAATAAAGAAGAAAAAAGACAAAGAGGAAGAGGAGAAGATAGTTTCCGAGGCTTTACTTAGTCAATGGCTCTGAAAAATAAACGAGATATAATCTCTTACAGGGGTGATTTCCCATTTTCCCATTTTGCTAACGGGGGGCCGCATCCGTCACCATCTGTAAGGTTACAAAATAACCCTAACCCTTATCTCATCAAGAGGCAATCAAGCCAATGAATGTTATTAAATATTCAAAGGAGGACGAAGACCGCGTTTAGGTGATACGGCTTATCTTTTTGATCAAGTACTACTGTTCTTTTTGAATGTAACCATTGGTCGAAATCGAGCAAGGTGCAGCCCGTCTCCCGCGCAGTAAAGATATCGCTGAAATACAGGGTAATACAGGGTGTTACCCTTGTTTGTTTAGTCAGTAAAAAAAGTCAAAGTAGTGGGCCAAGTAAAAATCTAAAAGCGTAATAGCCTGCGGTATGTTCGGATGTAGCGGACTTTGGTTGCCGTTGCTGCTGCAGGCGACGGGTTGACCAATCACAGGCCCAATCTGTCATATCCTACCTAAAGGAGACTGGGGCTTAGGAATGAGTTCAATCTATGAGCCTATCTAGCAGTTTCCCTCCTTCATCTACATCCATCTATAATCACAGTTACTACATCGACCCTAACCCTCATTGTGCCCCTCCACTCGTCATGTCATCGTCAAAGGATGACGGCATACGCATATCGATTGATCGGGGCGGCACCTTTACTGATGTTCACGCCTCAGTTCCCAATTCCGACGACATTGTTATCAAGCTCTTGTCTGTGGATCCTGCAAACTACCGCGATGCGCCTACTGAAGGAATTCGTCGAATTCTTGAGCAGGTTTCTGGAACGACCTTGCCCCGTGGCCAACCTCTTGATCTTGGCTTGATCGACCGCATTAGAATGGGCACCACTGTTGGTACCAACGCGCTACTTGAAAGAAAGGGCGCTAGAAGTGCCCTCTTCATCACCAAAGGGTTCAAGGATCTTCTTCGCATTGGAACACAATCACGACCCAAAATCTTTGATCTTACAGTCCAACTTCCCGAGTTGTTATACCAAAGCGTGATTGAGGTGGATGAGCGCATAACCCTTGAGGGCTATACCGAGGACCCTTACCCGGTGTCCATTGATCATGAAGCTGGCCCTTGTTTGGTTCAGGGTCAAACGGGGGAGGTTGTCCGTATTATGCGCAGTCCCGACCTTGACAAAATCAAATCAGATCTCCAACGAGTATGGGATCAAGGTTTCCGCTCAATCTCCATCGTACTCCTTCACTCTTACCTATACCCTAAACATGAGCAACTTATTGGCGATCTAGCACGCGGCATGGGCTTCCTTGTGGTTGAGAGTGCGGCGCTCCAACCCATGATCAAGGTCGTTCCCCGAGGCAACTCTGCTACTGCCGACGCTTATCTGACCCCCATCATCAAATCCTATGTCGATTCCATCTCAGAAAGCTTTATTGGTGGCCTGGGATCTGCTGGCTCCCGGTGTGAGTTTATGCAATCGGATGGCGGTTTAGTTGACTTTGGCAGTTTTGGTGGCCTGAAGAGCGTTTTATCTGGTCCGGCCGGTGGTGTTGTGGGATATGCACAGACTACTTTTGATCAAGAAGAAGACAAGCCTGTCATTGGGTTTGATATGGGAGGTACATCAACTGACTGCTCCCGCTTTGCTGGTACCTATGAACACGTATTCGAGACTACCACTGCTGGTGTTTCCATCCAGAGTCCCCAACTTGATATCAACACGTGAGTTTATATTCAACCCTAACCCTAACCCTGTATCATGTCTTGACATCTTTTATAGTGTTGCTGCTGGTGGCGGCTCCATGTTGTTTTGGCGAGATGGTCTTTTTGTAGTTGGCCCCGAGTCCGCAGGTGCTCATCCTGGACCTGTCTGTTACCGCAAAGGTGGGCCGCTCACCATCACCGATGCCAACGTCTTCCTTGGGCGTATTCAACCGCAATACTTTCCCAGAATCTTCGGCCCCAACGAAGATGAGCCCCTTGGGGTCGAGCTCGCCAATGCTGCCTTTGAGACTCTGACGGCCCAGATCAACCTAGACAACGCAAAGGAAGGCAAGCCTTGTTTGACTCCGGAACAAGTTGCACTTGGATTTCTCAGAGTGGCTGATGAAGTCATGGCTCGGCCTATCAGAGCTCTGACCGAAGCTCGAGGCTTTGATACCTCATCTCATATGTTGGCTTGCTTTGGCGGTGCTGGCGGACAGCATGCTTGTTCACTGGCTGCAGCCTTGTCTATTTCCCGGGTTGTTGTACACAAATATGCATCAATCCTCTCGGCATATGGCCTTTCCTTGGCTGATCTGGTCCATGAAGTTCAACGCCCAACTGCACTAGAGTACCATGGTAAAAACAACGCTGCCATCACAGAAGCCCTTGGTTCCATGTGCCAGGAGGCTACAGATCATCTGGTCGAGCAGGGGATGGATCCACGACATATACATCATGAAGTGTATCTAAACATGCGGTACAAGGGATCGACGACAGCGTTTATGATTATCAAAGACAATAATCGTGGTGACACTGTTTCCGACTCCGGGGACTTCTTAGTCTCCTTTGAAGAGCGTCATCGTCGCGAGTTTGGTTTCAACTTCCCTGGCAAGCCCATTTTGATTGACGATTTCCGGGTCAGAGGTATAGCCTCATCTGCCAAACAGGAACACGCCAGCCCTTACAAACAACTCAAAAGCTTGTCGGGCCGCCATGTCTCCTTGCGAAGCCCAAAGGAATACACCTTGGCTTGTTTCTCTGGTGATATTGGCCGTATAAAGACACCAGTCTACGTCCTCTCTGATCTCGAGCCAGGCTCTCAAATTCCTGGTCCAGCACTGATTCTTGACACAACATTGACGGTGCTTGTGGTACCTGGAAGCACTGCCTCAGTCTTGGAGACATGTGTAGTCATTGATTTGGTCCATGATGATACCACCACCACCTCTGCTTCCAACAGCAACAAGATGATTATCAAAAAAGACGTTGTAAGCCCTATTCAGTTGTCCATCTTTGGACACAGATTCATGTCTATTGCTGAACAGATGGGAAGAAGTCTCCAGAAGACTGCAGTGTCCACCAATATCAAAGAACGTCTCGACTTTTCATGCGCCCTGTTCTCTCCTGACGGAGGCTTGGTCGCTAATGCCCCTCATGTTCCAGTCCATCTAGGGTCTATGCAGTTTGCTGTCAAGTATCAGCATGAACGGTGGCAGGGGAAGCTGTTACCTGGGGATGTGCTTGTCTCCAACCATCCTTCCTGTGGTGGCACACATCTCCCGGATATCACGGTCATTAGCCCGGTCTTTGAAGGCGATGAGATTGTCTTTTACGTTGCCTCTCGTGGTCATCATGCGGATATCGGTGGTATCTTGCCGGGTTCTATGCCGCCAAACTCAAAGTTGTTGTATGAAGAAGGTGCTGCTATCGAAGCCGAAAAGCTCGTTTCACAGGGACGTTTCAACGAGCAGCGCATGATGGAGCTTCTTTTAGAAGAACCAGCAAAATATCCAGGGTGCTCTGGAACGAGATGCCTCGCAGATAATCTTTCAGATCTCAAGGCACAGGTGGCTGCGAACCACAAGGGTGTTTTTTTGATTCAGAGTTTGGTTGCGGAGAGTGGTCTAAAGGAGGTACACATGTACATGTACGCTATCCAGGATACAGCAGAGCGGGCTGTCCGTGATCTCCTTTGCAGCTTCTACAAGCAGTATGGCGGCCGCCCTCTCAAGGCAGTTGACTATATGGATGATGGCAGTCCCATTAGTCTCACTGTCACCATTGATGGAGAGAGCGGTTCTGCTGTTTTTGATTTCCATGGCACCGGTGTAGAAGTGTATGGAAACACTAATGCACCCGTAGCCATCACACACTCGGCCATTATCTACAGTCTTCGCTCACTCGTGGCCTCCGAGATTCCGCTAAACCAGGGGTGTCTAGCTCCCATTGACATTCGAATTCCGCCAGCGTCTCTGCTCTCACCTAGCAAGAACGCATCGGTTGTCGGCGGCAATGTACAGACATCTCAACGCATTACTGATGTTGTGCTCAAGGCGTTTGGCGCCTGTGCTGACTCCCAAGGTTGCATGAACAATCTGACATTTGGTATAGGCGGCACTGATCCCGTCACTGGAAAGCATGTCCAGGGTTTTGGATACTATGAAACCATTGGTGGTGGTGCAGGCGCAGGCCCCACCTGGGACGGCAGTAGTGGTGTGCATACGCATATGACGAATACTCGTATCACCGACCCCGAGGTTTTGGAGAAGAGATATCCTTGTATCTTGCATGAGTTTGGGATCCGAAAGAACTCTGGTGGTCACGGCGAACATCCCGGCGGAGATGGGATCATTAGGGATATTGAGTTTTCCGTCCCAGTTCAACTCAGTATCATCTCAGAGAGACGGACTCGCGCACCTTGCGGTCTCAATGGAGGTGGAAACGGAAAGATGGGTGTAAATTACTGGATTCAAAAAGAGACAGGTCGCAAGGTGAATCTAGGTGGAAAGGCTACTGCCAAGTTTCTCAGTGGAGATCGTGTGATTATCAAGTCTCCAGGCGGTGGTGGGTGGGGTAGTCCTCGTCAAAGACAGCAAACATGATTTGTGTTTTGACCATTAGGTTTTTGAACAAAAAAAAAAAAAAGACAAACCAAGGGTTAGGGTATGTATTGGGGCTACTAGTGGATACCGGCTTTGACCCGTTCACACACTTGTTGAATCTCCTCGGCGGTGGTCTTTTGGCCAACCATCAAATAAATGACGTTTCCCAGAATTCTGTTGTGAATATTCCATCCATCCAAGGTCGTAAGCAAGTACCTATGCAAATCTAGTGAGGCTGTACTCTTGTAACCCGATCCGTCTGCATCCCGAACATGGATGGCCAGAACAGAGCCTAAAGCCCACGCGCCTTCAATGGAGCGACCTGGTAGTCCCTCAACAAACTTGCGAGGCCAGACTGACCATGCTAGCACTTGATGGATACTCATTGAGTCATCCGTCCATATCTCCTGGAAGTTTCCCCAAGTCCCGTCATTGTCCATCTTCCGGAGCTCTTTGATAGATTCAACACCGACTTGACAGCCCATTGGATGCGCAGTGTAACTGTGACCATGTAAAAGTGCATCGGCTTTGTCTCCACTCGAGAAACTTTCAAAGATGCTCTCAGATGCCATCGTGACACACATGGGAAGCGCTCCACCAGTCAACAGTTTGGCATTCACCACTATGTCTGCATCAACGCCAAGGAATGAAGCTGCCGAGAATCGCCCCAAGCGATAAAGTCCAGTAAACACCTCATCAAAGAACACAGGCAACCCGCTCCATGAATTGGATGAAGACGTTGCATCGCGTTGTGGGCGACCAAACATGTCCGGATTATTCCGGACCACGTTTACTAGAGTCCTCTGGAACAGCGGGTCCCTACACGGATAGAGTTAGTGGGTTATCCCGATTATTTCAAATCAGGACGTTGATTACTTACACAAACCTCATGCCTCCCGCCCCTAGAACCACAGGCTCCATCACTAGCGCTCCAAACTTGCGTCCTGAATTAGTGAGTTTTAAAAGTGTGCTCATGATCATTTCTTCATAAGCCTTTTGCTGTCCTTCAGTCTCCCGTCTTTCCACGTTGAAAACATCATTCAAGCTGTGGAACTCCCTCACCACACATTCTGTCTGCCGCTGTGAGGCAACTTCAACTTTCCATGCTCCATCTTTAAAGAGAATAGTCGGATAATCAAACCAGAAGCCCCTGCCACGGTACCATTCAACCTTTTCGTTGTAAGCATTGGGATCAGCACAGTCCATGACTCCGATTGTATCACCATGATAGCTCCCCTTGAGACCCAAGATCTCGATGTCATCTTTGGCGGACCATCCATATCGGTTACGAGCTGCTCTTAGTGCCATTTTAACGGCAACTTCACATCCTGAACTCCCGTTGTCGGTATAAAAGACTCGGGTGAAGCGACATGTCTTGGATGCATTCATGGCGCCATCTAGCATACTCTCTGCTAGCTTGAGAGCTGGCTCGTGGATGGCCTCGGCGAACATGACATGTCCATAACGACCAGCAGCATAAGCAGCTGCCAATGTAAGCTGGGTATTTGAATGTCCCAAACCCTGTGTCCACCACGAAGCTGAACCATCAAATGAAGGGACCAAAAGGTTGTCTTGTTCCTCCCGATTGGCAGACCGATTGAGTACTTGGAAGTGGTTCCCATAAGCAGAATCAATGGTAGTGATATTTGACTCATCCAATAGCGACTGTTGAGTGAATGGATACCATATCTTTTCGTGGGCATTGATGGCCATGCTCTCTAGGCGGTCCAAACGATCTTTGTGTCGGGTATCAAGATGCTCAAGGACCTCTTCAACCGCACCCTTGTGGACTTGAGACTTGTAGAATTCATGCATGGCTTCAAAATCCTCCGCTGGAGTTGGCAATTCTTTGGGGGGCGAGTCAATGGTTGCAACCTTGACTCCATGGTGTGTGGCAAAGTAGTCCTTGAGGTACTCATAATTCCTGTACCGGATCTCGCGGAACAATAGAACAGCTTCAACATCATATCCCCTGATCTTCAATGTCTCGAACGAGGCAATTGTCTGTGAAATCCCGCCCAACTTTGAATCGCCAACGAGAAGAGCTGGCATACGTAACGGCTTGAAAAGCTCAGCCTGTGTAGTACCTGATGGAGAAGGTGAGTGAACACCGCCAGCTGTTTCCACAAACAACCAACCATTCCCTTTTGCGGCACGTTGTGAAGCATGGGCGTAAATCCCGTGAAGTAGTTCGTGGTCAGTTGGAATGTGCTACTGACGGCGTTAGTGATTCGATCTTATGGGAGGTGATGGTTTACCGGAGTGGTACTTTTCCTGATGTGGGCGCAGCGGAGTGTGGGCTTTCTGCTAAACTGTATTGGAACAAGGTATGAAAGTTTGTCTTTGGTGAAAAGGTTCGGATATGTCTGCACAGTGTTAATCACGAGAAGAAGAAGGGGTGATTTAGGTTAATCTTGATATCAAGACGGCACAGACACGACTATCAGAGACACATCAGGGTTAGCACACAAAGTATAAGGTCATGTGGATGAATATAATGGGATAAACGTACACCTTTCATCGGCATCATCTAGAGGTCCGGTGGACACAGGTTTCAAGTACGAAACCTGCTCATGAGGCCACATCTTCTTGGCTGTATTGCTGAGAGTTGTGGTGAAGATAGTTTTGCCAACTTCTGTGTTGGCACCATACACTTGATGAGTGCGTAATGTTCGGAGCAGCACAGAAGATTGAGGAGGCATTTTCTCTGCATCTGGGAATTTCAGATTATAATATCAAAGTGAGATAAAGGTCGTGTGCTAGTAAACGTATGTAGTAAGACTGACGGCCAGCCGATATATATGTATATGGCATTACGGGTATATCTCGGCTATAACACATCCTACAAAGACCCGCCGAGGGGTTTCCATGATTGAAGGTAGGGGACACTGAACTCCACCGATTATGGTAATATCCAATATTGGTAACTAGGGAACTACCAACATCTTGGTGCAACTCTGAAAACACAGCGTTAGGGTTAGGCATTATGGGCAACTAAAACAGCAAGTGGCAAGAACCTAATTGGTTGAGAAGATCAATTTTTTTTAACAGCATTTAGAAGATTTAATCCATTGGCCTGTGCGATTACAATCGACTACAATAATGACTCGATTTTTAGGGGTGTTAGTTGGGAACTCAGGGTTCACATGCTTTGAGACTGACTGTACATGCAACAGAAGAGTGTGTGGGATCTAGAACTTCTCTTGCAGAGGCTGATTGTAGGCAGGTTTGATGGGCCGCACTCGGAGGTACTGCGGCTCAATTTTCAAGAATTGATTAGTGATGTGCACTGGGTTTATATGCAAAAAAAAAAAGAAAAAAAAAAAAGAAAAAGAAGTATGCTTCAACATAGTGAAGCTTAGTAATCAGGGATGGATCTACAGGGTTAGCACCGGCGGGATTGTGGGGCAAAAATGGATTTTTTAAGAAAAGGATTTCCTTTGTCTTAAATGAGGAATATTGCGCGGATGGATTAACCCCAACCCTAACATAGATGGAGGGGCTTTGGTCCATTTTTGGAGAATGCACACTCTTACAGATGTGAGATGTGGAAAAATTGAAGAATATGACTATGTGACATCAAATATGTGGGTCCGAGGTTGAATGCACCTTGTACTTCAATTGTAAAAGCTCAAGATCTATAATAGAATGAGTTTTCACAGAGTAAACTACGTGATCTCAATAGGGAGCTATACAGGTTGAAAATTGCCAAAAGTTTAATAGGAATTTAACCAACAGAAAAATGGACATAGATTGGGAAGGAGGTTGAATCCAAATATGGGGGGGTAGCTGCAAAGTGGGATGATACCATAAAGAGAGGGGTAGCTTTATCATGGGTGCCTTTAATTGGTTGAGTCACAGACATTGTGGGGAGCAGGATAACAAAAGTAGCAGCTATATCCCAAGCTTTTACTGAATGTAGCTACAATGGAGCCGGGCGGACGGATTTGACTAGGGAGATGAGCTGTTGGGAATGGGCAAGTGGTGACTAGCCAATCAGAAATAAGATGGTGTAGTGTAGTAATGACTGCAGTAAGCCCAAATTTGACATGGCAATTGCCGATATGATAATTATTGTGTGGACCCAGGTTTATCTAGGTTAAGTAACCTACCTACCCTTGCTTAAACAGACTTGTTAAAGTGGAAGGCTCCAACGCAAGCGGGCAAGTCGCCTATCCTGATTTTTTTTTTTTTTTTTTTGTCTCTCAATACCAAGTTCCCAACACCATCAGCGGTTTCAATCATGAGATGTTTAGCCGTCCGAGGCGAACGCTTCGCCGCCGCCGCCGCCGCCACCGCCACCGCCCAACGATTGCCTCTTACAACTCAGATCCCCTATGTTTTTCAGACATCACTACTCCGTCACATGTCATCAGCTGCTGAAGCTGTTGCGCAACCCGAACAATCTACACCCACCTACAACCTAGCGGTGGAAGAGCAGTCTGCTCTGCAAGAGCAGTCAGAGAGCGAAATGCGCACCAAAACCATTGAGGCTCAACGATCAGCAAAAGCCCGCGAAATCTTCCAAAAGGCGTATTCCGCTACCGAGCTGCGTCACGACTGGACACGGGAGGAGATTGCTGCCATCTACTATCAGCCATTGCTTGAACTTGCTTATCAAGCTGTAAGTTGGTGCGGCCGAGAAATTATCATCTCGTTCAAATATCAAGACTAAAAAGGCTAACACACCCAATTGCTCTCTTTTGACTAGTCCACTATTCATCGTCGTTTCCACAAGCCCAATGAAGTTCAACTTTGTACCCTCATGAACATTAAGACTGGGGGTTGCTCCGAAGACTGCTCATATTGCGCCCAATCTACTCGCCACCAAAAGGGAACCAAGCTTGAGGCGAAGCGTGTAGAGTCTGTAGAGTCTGTCCTTGCCGCAGCTGCTACAGCCAAGGCGAATGGAAGCACCCGTTTCTGCATGGGAGCTGCGTGGCGTGACATGCGCGGGCGCAAAAACAGCTTGAAGAACATTAAAAGCATGGTTGAAGGCGTGCGTGGTATGGGTATGGAAGTTTGTGTGACTTTGGGTATGATTGATGCCGAGCAAGCGAAAGAGCTCAAGATGGCCGGCTTGACTGCCTACAACCACAATGTAGACACCAGCAGAGAGTTCTACCCTAGCATCATCTCCACCCGCAGCTATGATGAGCGTCTCAAGACTCTAGACAATGTTCGTAATGCTGGTATCAAGGTGTGCAGTGGTGGTATCCTAGGCTTAGGCGAGAAGTCGTCTGACAGAATCGGACTGCTTCACACTGTTTCAACTCTGCCCTCTCACCCCGAGAGTTTTCCTGTCAACGCCCTTGTCCCTATCAAGGGAACGCCCCTAGGTGATCGCCCTATGCTAGAGTTCCCATCAATGCTGCGGACTATTGCCACTGCCAGAATCCTAATGCCCTCGACTATCATCAGAATTGCGGCTGGCAGAAAGACCATGACTGAAGAAAAGCAGGCCTTGTGCTTTCAGGCTGGGGCCAACGCCATCTTTACTGGTGAAAAGATGTTGACCACTGACTGCAATGGTTGGGATGAGGATAGTGCCATGTTTGGTCGTTGGGGGTTGGAGCCAATGAAGAGTTTTGAAAAGACAACAGTTGGACAGGGAGCAGAAGTCTGAATTACAAATCTACATCAAGAGATATAGCTAAACTCTTATAAATCACAGACTTTTATTATGTATCTGCCATATACCGCTCCTCATCCAATTAATTTTTAATTTTTTTTTTAGAGTTTGGACGTGGAACCCACAGTCATCATCTTGCTTGCCCAAGCTTCTATCGCCTTCACCAGACCATTGACATCGGCCTTGGTATTGACTGCATGCAAACAAATGCGAATGCGCTCTTTTCCCATAGGAACCGTAGGAGCTACAATGGGGCGCACCATGAAGCCGCTCTCTTGACAGAACTTGGCAAGTTTCCGTGGTGACGGCGTTATCACGGGGATAATAGGTGACTCGGGTGCGCGTTGTTGAACACTGAGAATTGCTTCTGGCGGTTGGAGTCGGCGGTTCATGATGATGAGCTGTTTATGGGTGTAGCTCGTGAGGTTGTGAACATGGCGTATCACAGCACCAACATCTCCATTAGCCAAAAAATCATATCCTGCTTTGATTGCAAAGAGGAAGGTCAAAGAGGGTGCAGTGGTGTAAATGAAGCTTCGTGCATAATTAATGAGATATGACCGCGTAATATCGGAGCAGAGTACAGCCGCTGTAAATCATCATGTGTCAGTCATAAGATTGGAATTGATGAATAGGGGCACGCAACTTACCTCCAGAGCAACCCATTGCTTTGCCGAATGTATGAAGCCGAATGAACATTTTGTCCTCAAGACCATGTTGACAAGCCAGCCCACGGCCGCCTTCACCTAGAACACCAGTAGAATGTGCTTCGTCTATTATGATGTATCCATTTCCGTTGGGAAGCGCCATATCTACGCACTTGACAACATCCACCAAAGGACACACATCTCCATCCATGCTGTATACGCCCTCCACAGCAATAAATACATTCTTCAAGCCATTTAATACCTCGGCTCCTAAAGCTTGGAGTGTGTTGAACAAGTTCATATTTGAGCTGGTGGTGGCGGCCTCACACTGCGAGAAGATGGTATTGTGACGGAAGGGAATCCGATGTGATGCGCGACTGAGTTTCATACCATCATGGATGCTGGCATGTATCAATTCATCATAAACAATGACATCTCCAGGCTGCGGAACACTAGCAAATATCCCCATGTTGGCATCAAAGCCAGAGTTGAATATAAGAGCAGCTGGTGCTCCATGTGTAGATGCGATTTGCGATTCAAGACTTTGAATGAATTCTGTATTCCCATCCAAAAGTCGTGAACCACCAGACCCAATCAGGTTGAGTGCATCATATTGATGGATGAGAGATAAGAAGCATGCTTGAACATTGGGATTTGTTCCAAGAGACAGATAGGAGTTGGAAGAAAAGTCAATGAGGGTTTTTGTCTGTAAAGTCAATGATCGTTGTAAAGATCGAGATTCACGCTTCATAAGCAATGACTGGAAGATATCTTCAAGGGCCATAATGACGATTGACAATGGTGGAAAGGAAACAGAAAGATTTTGGTATATTAAATAAATTTTTTTTTGGACTAATTTTTGCAAATGGAATGCAAATGACCCATTATGATTTCTCGGTTAGGGTTAGGGTTAGGGTTAGGGTTAGGG
>MKGJ01000262.1:7014-33592 GCA_002018255.1 Bretziella fagacearum | reverse complement strand
CCCCCCCCAAACAACAACAACAAAACAAAAAAACCGCCTAAATCTAGACCCTGAAACCCTAACTATCAAACCCTGAAGAACCTGCCAAAGTTCAACCATCATCAAACTTTGGAAACCTTTTATTCTTTTTCTCTTTCCCCTCCACCACGCTTTATCAATCCTCATTAAAACCCTTTCTACCTATTTTCCTTGAACGGATTTTGAACGGATTTCCAAGTTTTTCTTTCTTGCAACTTTTTTTTTTTTTTTTTTTTTTTTTTTTTTTTTCTTCTTTCTTTTTTCTTTCCCTCCTCCTTCTTTTTCCCTTTTACGTTGACTCCGACCGTTGATATCAATAGACTTTGCGACTAAGAGTTACGGATTTCATCGATTTCTCCTTCTCGACAAAACTACTCGTGCATATATACACCCCTACTCACGTACACATCTCTCTCAAGTCGCCCATCATGGTCGCCGACACTGCTTACTACGACACCCTCGGCGTCAAGCCCACTGCTACCGAGCTAGAAATCAAGAAGGCCTATCGCAAGCTCGCCATCATCCACCATCCCGGTACTTTTTTCCTTTTCTCTCCTCCTCCTCCTCCTCCTCCCCACCACTAACTAACACGATCCATCTTACTCTTCTTCTCTAGACAAGAACCCCAACGACCCCACCGCCTCTGAAAAGTTCCAGAGCATCGGCGAAGCCTACCAAGTCCTTTCTGATCCCGATCTACGCAAAGCCTACGACAAGTTCGGCAAGGACTCTGCCAAGCCCGAAGATGGCTTCGTCGACCCCAGTGATTTCTTCTCCGCCATCTTTGGTGGTGATACCTTTGTCGACTGGATTGGTGAAATTTCCCTTATGAAGGATTTGACCGCCACCATGGACATTGCTATGAACGAAGAGATGGAAGCCGCCGCGGCCGTTGAGGCCGAAAAGACTGCTGCCGCCGATGGCACCACTCCTGCTGCCACCGCCACCGCCACCGCCACCGCCACCGCCACCGCTACTACTACTACTACTACCACCCCGAACGAAAAGTCCAAAGAACCCAAATCTGCCAAGCAAAAGGAAGCCGAGGCTGAATCTGCTACTGCTGCCGCCTCTGGTGCGTCCAGTGCCCTGCCGCCTCCTGCTTACTCTGAGGCTGCCCCTGCCGAGGGAGAAAAGCCGCCGTTGCCCCCGCGCAGTGGACCTGCCGCGGCTGGATCGCGGATGCAGATTCCTATCCGGCCGGCGTTGATGGCGATGGCACATGATGAAGAGGCGGCGGCGGCTGCTGAGGAGGAGGAGGAGGAGGAGTTGAAGAAGAAGAAAAAGGCTGGGTTGAATAAGGAGCAGCGGGAACAATTGGCGGCTTTGGAGGAGGAGAGATCACGGGTGCGGAAGGAGAGAGTGGATAAATTGAGCAAGAAGTTGCAGGATCGCATTAGTGTGTGGACGGAGACGGACAAGAGCATTGAGGTGACCAAGGCGTTCCAGACCAAGATGAAGCTGGAGTCCGAGGAATTAAAGATGGAGTCGTTTGGCATTGATATCCTGCATGCCATTGGACAGACGTATCTGAGTAAAGGTACAGCAGTGCTGCGGAGTCAAAAGTTCTTTGGCATTGGTGGGTTCTTTTCGCGGATGAAGGACCGTGGTACGCTGGTCAAGGATACGTGGAACACCATCAGCTCGGCGATTGATGCACAGAATGAGATGAAGGAGATGGTGGAGTTGGAGGAGAAGGGTGGTGAGGAGTGGACGGATGAGCGGAAGGCCGAGTATGAGCGGAGGGTCACGGGGAAGATTCTGACTGCTGCATGGAGGGGGTCCAAGTTTGAGATTCAGAGTGTGTTGCGGGAGGTTTGCGACAATGTGCTCAACGACAAGAAGATTCCCAACTCGAAGCGTATCGAGCGGGCTCAAGCATTGTGCATGATTGGAGAGATTTTCCTCAAGGTATGTGCCAAAAAAAAAAAAAAATAGCCATGGTGACAAGGACGGGGGGGGGTTACTAACATGTGTTCAACACATTTATTAGGCTGAGCGTACGGCGGAAGAAGAAGGCGATTACCTTGTCTTTGAGCAGCTGGTTGCGGATGCGGCCAAGAAGAAGAATAAGGATCACCACAAGGACCACCACAAGGATCGCAAGGGTAAGGCGGCGGCAACAGCGGCAGACGCACCCAATGTTCCGAAGCCCAAGACTCCTTAGGAGGGTTAATATTGATGAGAAGAAGTCTGGTGTGTGTGTGTTTGTTGTTATTACTTTTCCTTTTGTGAGTTTTAGCTGTGCACGCCCTTTGTCTTGTGTCTTGTGTGTGTGTGTGTGTGTGTGTGTTTGTTTTTATTTTTTTTTTTTTTTCTTTGTTTGATTCCCCGATGATTATCGTTTATATTGATATGACTAACTGGTGGTTGTCTGCGGGATGATGAATATAACCCTATATTATGTAATAACCCTATTGCACAATGGTACCACCCTTTTATGTTGTGACAACCAAATGCTCCTTACATATGAGGCTTTTTTTTTTTCTTTTTTTTTTTCTTTTTTTTTTCTTTTTTGAAATGTCGTATTTTCTCTGCTGGTTCTTCAAAAGTATGCACGGAGCAATTTAATCGACGACAACATGTCTCGGATAATGGCGTTTGTGTGTGGCTACAGAGTATATAATGTATTCGATAGATAGAGACAATAGGTAGGAACATGACGTATTACATATGATCCATTTCAAGGCCTCAAACATCAAGCATATATCGTCTTCTATTGTTTGCTTTTTGCGGTTTCGCCCATTGTTATTTCTGTCTGTGTATTGTCTTGGATTCATTTGCATTGCCCCACGATGTGACAAAGGCGGGTGATCCCTTTGCTGCTGTCAATGTAGAACGTTGATACAGGGGGATACACACCGTTGTCGTTGGTTGCATGACACTTTGTGTATTAGGCCCCGTACTACCATAGTAGATAGGTACACGGTTGACACAAGGTATAAACACAGGAGTCACCCGCTGAATCATGACATGGTCTACAAACCATCCTATTTACGCGCGGCATATCATGTAGGTACACATGTATCAATGCGGAAGACATTGACTCTTAGACAAGTCAAAGGCTGTCATTGGGCTTTACCAATAGGGACAATGGTATTTCTGTAACAGAAATACCACACCATCACATGTCTCCCGTCCGTCCACCTGTCATATCCAACCAAAGATCTTCAAGCTGTCAGAAACACAAAATACGAGCATTCCCCATTCCTTCTCAGACAAACAAAGGTTTGCAGGGAAACAAAGTAGGTGCATATGGCTTGTTCTTTGGGTGGTGGTCTTTTGGAGCAGAGGAGGGGAAGCTGGATACGAGATTTACAGGGGTGACCGACGGGACACGTGTGGGTTGGGTTAGGTTTGTGGATGAACTGATGGGAGTTTAGCATGGTTGTATTGATTTGGGTAGACATGATAATAGGGATATACCAACCAACCCGAATTAGTCATGATCACGTGCCAATATAGGCTCGTGTAACTGGATCCTTCCAACACATCCTATGTTGATACAATAAGATACTAGGGTTTGATTTCATATATAGTGAAAGTTTTCTCAAAGCCGTGATGTCTACAAAGGATATCCAAAACAAATCCTCAACCCAATTCTATACTAATACATGCTAAAAGTACTGGGGTGTGTCCTCCCAGGATTTATAATACAGTTGATGAAGCCCATGCACTTGTTGATTGATACACCAAAGACTTGAGTTGCACAAAACATAACTTTTCCATGTTATTCCGTCTATAAGACTTTTAGACAAAGACTCCTTTCGTTCCTTTTTTTTTCTGTCAAGAACAAATCATACACATTAAAAAAGAAAACAGACGCCTAAAGCCCCCACCCCTTCCATAGTTTTCCTCCCAAGATAAAAACACGAAAAGAAAAGAGTGAAAGATACATAGAAACGAATAAAGAACAGTAAAAGAGAAAAAGAAAAGAAAAAAAGACAACGCGACGATTAACGTATGGCGTAATGGGGAAAAAAAAGAAAAAAGAAATAAGAAGCTGGGAAGACATGTGAAAGATGACACAGACAAAGAAAAAAAAAAAAAAGAACAAGTCCAGTGTAAAAGGATATGATATGACAATAAAAGTCACCTTCCGTCGAAATCTAAAGAATCAAGGAATAAGCTATCAACAACCATACATGGGCGATGATACCCACTGGATTCTACTAATTCCCAGGACCTTTGAGATGTTACAGAACAACCAATATCTATACGTTCAAAGGGAACAGATGACGACTGGAAGATGCCTGTGATAGGAAACTCCATAGAAAGAAAACATGACAGCATGATGACCATGAGTAAAACAGAAACAAGAACAACCGGACAGATGATCGAGGCAACGGGAAAAGCCAGTGTCCAAAGGAGTAGAAGACGGTAGAATGGTGTCGTCATAGCCAGGAGGTGCACTCAGTTGAGGAGCCAATGGACAGATGACATCAGAACAGACAAACAAAAGACTACCGGCGGCCGAGTCTGAAGAATCATGACACTCCCAAGAGACGAAAAGCCAATGGTCCAGTAGTTCCATCTTATTGATGACTTGTATCTGCCAACAAGATAGCTTTAATGCCAAGATACAAAGATGACTTATGTGCACGTTCGAGAAAATGCAAACACCAAGACAGAAGACGAAAAAGAGTTACTTTGCTTGGTTGAAAACTTTGGACGTGTTTTTGAATTTGTTTGTTTCTTCTTGTTTTTTTTTGTATTCTTCTTCTTTTCCAATGGTATTAAAAGATTTAGTCGTCATTCTCATTCCGTTCCTTGTGTTCCTTGTGCTCCCGGTTCTTGTGCTCCCGGTCACCACGGTGCTTGTGATCACGGTTGTTATTGTTGTTGTGTCTGCGGTCACGACCACCCTTGCCGCTCTTCTCGTTGGTCTCGCCATTGGCAGCAGCCGCAAGCTTACGCTCAAGCTCCGCCGCCTCACGCTCCTGTTGGGCCTTGACATCCAGGCGGGCCTGCTGGAGGTTGTCCAAGACGGCGCGCAGGGTGGTCTTCCACTGGTCGACGCGGGTCGACAGCTCCTGCCATTGTCTCTGACCGAAAACTCTAAAGGTGATCTTGTGAACCAGGAAGACGGACTTTTGCTGTGAGAGCTTACCCTCAACCAAGCCAGCGCGGATGGCATCAATGGTCCACATCTCAACCTCGGACTCTTCAATCTGCAGAGCCTTGGCAATTCTGGAGTAGGGGATCTCGCGGTTGGGGATGGCGGCAGCCAGAGAGGCAAAAGACAGCAAGCGCATCTTGCGGTGAAACTTTTCAGCATCCAAACCCTCCTTCTCAAAGAAATCCTTGTGCTCATCCTTGAAATCGTTAAAGTCTTCCAGATCCTGCTCGGCAAAGATCTCGAGAAGCTGGGCGTAGTCGGGGTGAGAGTCGGCCAGGGCCTGAACAGCGGCGATGCTACGGAGCTCCTGATACAGGAAATGAGAAGAGGACAACAGGGCGGTCTTGACGGCACGGAGAGCCAGACGCTGGGCAGCCTCAGAGGATAGCTCCTCGCGGGATTCGTCAAAGGTACGCAGGGCCTTGAGGACGTACTGGAAGCTCTCCCTATAAGCCATACAAAAATGGTTAGCATTTGATACGTTATACGCTTATTGGCGAGTCCATCTACTGGACATGGTGCAACATACTGTTCATGACCGGCTTCCTTGGCAACATCAGCAGTCTCTTCGTAAACTTGGCGCTGCTGATCGAGAGTAAGACCCCACTCAGAAATCCAAGAGGGAAGGAAATCGAGGTAAGGGCGTAGAGACTCCCACATGCCACCGGTCTTGAGGTACTTCAAAATCTCAATAAAGACACGGAAGCGCACGGGGTTGAAGGGAGGAAGAAGGTTGAAGATGGTGGTCAGGGCGTTAAGGCTGAGGCCGATGCCGTTGACGGGAGAGTTGGCGACCGGCTTGGAGAAGGACGAGCACAGCGAGGGAAGGTACTTCTTGGGGTCGGCCGATTGGAAAACGAGGTAGATCATCAGGTTGGCGGCAGCGGTGAAGTTCTTCTCATTGACAGTGGTTAAGGACGATGAGGCCTGAACCAGCTTGGCCAGAACATCCTCCTTGGCCTTATTCTGAACAAGGGGCTCAACCTCCTCGGTGACGTGGAGGAACTCGGCCATCTCGAGGGCAAGCTCCTCAAAGGTGCCCTCAACAAAGACGAGCGACGCAGCCTCGACGGGCTTGTGCTGCTGAGCGACGACGGCAGCCATGATTGCGGTTGTGGAGAGAAGGTGATGAAAGTTAAAGTATCGGAGGGCCGGAGGAAGAGGGAAAGCGGGAGTGACTCGGTCGATTGGTCGGATCGGCAGCGGAAGAAGAGGAAGAGGAGAAAAAAAAAATTCAGATGAATTCGGAATAAATCGATAAGGCTTCGGCCGGCAGAGGAACTATAAGCACGGTGGTGGGGAAATGGGGAGGATCTCGATCGCTCGCGAAGTGCCTCTTGAATATGTTGGCTTTTCAAAAGTTGCGTGTATGTGAAAATATTGAATTCTGTCCCACATTCATGGAGGGGCAAATTTGTGGGGCAACGGTGAGCAAAGTTTTAGGGTAGTTGCGGAAGATCTTCGGGTACAGAGTATACAGGGTTTGGGACGACTGGATTAGGGTTTTGTATGGTGGCCAATTCCTTCTTTGGCTCTAATTAAGTAAGCATCCATCTTGACCAAATCATGATTTTTGCAATGCTACAAACAATGGCGATGTTAAGGTTCCTCATCTGTTGTCGTGAGTGAACGTAGATTGCGGTTGCTAACGTGAATGTCTAGATGATGAGCGTACTATATAATACTGATCGACACGCAGTTTGCTTGCGCGAACAGACACAGTGCTATAAATACTTGATAATCTTTGAGGCGAGTTAAAGTATGTAAGTACTTTTTGTATTGTCACTTACCCACACACATGTATACCATTCATATAGGTTATTAGACAAAGTATCAGGTTCAGGCAAACGTCGCCGAGTAAAAGCTGTATTGTCGTTAGCCGTATTTCGTATGCAGCAAGGCGCTGCGAGTCCCTGTCCATCTTAATGCAACTATGAAACTGTTGTTCCCAAAGAAGTATTATAGCGCGAAAACAAGAAATGAGCAACTGCAGGTGTGTAATTTGGCTGTGATGAAGCCGAACCACTGCTAATATCACATCACAGGGTCGGGTAGGCTATAGACGCCATGAGTTTGTTGTTGTCGGCAGGCCGTGCCCATCCCAGAAGACCTGACAGGCCTCCTAAAGGTTGTCTGTAGGGCAGATTGCGATTGCCGATTTGCAATGTTCAAATCAAAGCCATCAATGGTGGCGCATGTGTAAGATTGAATTGATGATTTGGCAGTGCAGAATAGCCGATGTCTGCGCCGAGTGTTGGCTGCAGAAAAATAATACAGTTGACTGTCAGCATATGACACAAGGTAGACTGAGATGTTACTACAAAACTGGACTCTATGTTGTGTGCAACACAACATATGCTTTTTTACTACTTACTACAGATATCAAAGGTGAAGTCAAAGACGATACTCGTTGGAAAATGTTGCTTACCTAATCTTGGATATCCCCTTCCTAAATTTGGTGAGTCCGTGGATCCATTGCAGCCTAGTTTTTCTACCATTTTGGGAAGCGACTCATTCTGTCGTGAGTTCTTTCCTTTCAAACAAACTTTGGCCAACCCACGCCCCCAATTCTGATTGACAGGGCAAGAACCTGAGCTAGGACATGGAAAGAACGACAAGAGGGACCTGCAGAACCGGGCTGGGGACTCAAAACACGAGGATATGTTTATTGCGGGAAGCAACTTTTTTTTTTGAGAATTGAGAACCCAGGAGAAGAGAGAATAATGGGCAAGATAAAGGTGTAATCAATATATCTTACTTGCATTCTGGCCAAGAGGACCATCATCAATCGTGCATAAAAGACCACCGGGTCATTCATTAATGGCTGCAGGCTCAACAGAGTAGTTGCAGTAGGCTTTGCCGTCAGGTTCCACATTTTGCAATTGTTTCCTCATTTTGATTGGGAATGGACATGTTGTGATCCCACAGAAGAACATGGACTACTGATATTGTCAGAGATCTGAATGAGATTCTGTGTCTTCGCTCGGCATGATTAGTTTTGATAATTCTTGTTCTTTATGCTGTTGCTACGATATACGGCATAGTAAACGCTTGCTGTCACTGCGTCTGAGGGCCCGTTTCCCTTCAAACATTGTTGGTGCTAGGCGGCAGATCTCCCACTAAAAGATTAAGATTAGCTTCCAAGGATATTGCCATATTGGTATTGAAGCTTTGTTTGTACTTGCCAAGCCAAAGTCAATTGTCTTGTTCCAACTGCAGCTGCAGGCGTAAGCAGCAGCAGCAGCAACGTTGTTATAAAATGACAATAGAAACCCAATCTTTCTCCCAATCCATCATCGCCTTTTGTTCTCTCGTCGGCCATTCATCGATTTACAGTTGTCTGTGTCTGTGTCTGTGATTTCTTTGCGCTTGACTGACTCGGTTGCCTTGGGACCTAGAACTTACTCACAGTGACCCCTGGCATTGAGCTTTCTTTTTCGCTTTCTGGCCCGCCCACATACCAGCTCTCAGCTCGCTTGTGTGTGTGTAGTCTGCGGTTCCTGGTTGAGCCGCGGCCATCTCGGGCGTTCGTCTTTCTTCTGGCTATTGTCCAGTTTGTTTAAATTTGTCTCTTTGTTGTCACTCTTGTCGCTTTTCTAATTTCCTATATCACACGCTCTCGCTGTCCTTGTCATCACGCGCCTTTCTCTCCACTACTCAATTAACTTTCCATCATTGACACACACACACACACACACACACACACACACCCTCGCACCTGACCTCAGATATCTGTCTTTACAATCCACGAGCCCACTTCCGTTTATATCGTCAAGCTGTACTGGATCAGCAGCTCAACATCCTCCTACACAAATCACAACTTGGATAAATACGTCGAGACGCTGGCCAAAATGGCTCCGCGCACCAAGGTGAGTTTACTCAAAAAAAAAAAATATGAACAATGATGACTCGGTGTTTTGCAACATAGAAAAAATCCCACCTATTTTCTTGATTCCTTACTGCTACTACGCTATGCGCATACATAACACTGCATTACCAATTATGTGCTCTTTGTATATTTTTCTGGGAGCATGGGCTAACCGTTTGGCTATTATCCTGACCTTGAAGGCACGTGAAGACCCCGAAGAGCCTCCCCGGCGCTCCCAAAGACTAGCTATCAGTTCGTCTATGGCCACGGCCAACGGTGTCTCAAAACCTTCCAGAGCTCCGCGCAAGCGCAATGACCATTCGCCCCTCAGAAACGATAGACATCTCGTTATTCCCGAGGACGAACTCCGCGACGCCATCAGAACACCACCCACCCACCGCGACCGAGACGAGCATCTGTGGGAAGAAGACCTCGACAATGACAACTACAACCGCGCTTTCAGTCAAGGTGATGCCTTGGATGCGCCCAGTGATACCCAGGCTTTCTCCCAGGGTGTCTCGAGTCAGCGCTTGAGCTCACAATTTGATGAAGTTTATGAGAAGGAGGAGGATGTCTGGGGTTACCTATATCCTTACTACAACTACCACGGAGGTTCTCGTATAGCGCTCCGTCGCAACATGCCCAAACCATCACAGGCAGACCGAGCGCTTGGTTTTACTGTGAGATCAGCCAACAAGATCACACCTGGTCGCTTCACTATTGGACGACGGAAGCAGGATGTCGATCTGGTCATTGACAACCCCGCTCTTTCTAACTGTCACTGCATGCTCTATGTTGTGAATGGTGATTTGGGCGAGGTCATTCTCGAAGACCTTTCCACCAACGGAACCTTTGTGCGTGACCAAATAGTTGGCCGTAACCAACGGCGCGTTTTGCACGACGGTGATACGATTGATTTATGCCGCCAGGCCTGCTTTACTTTCCGTCTACCCCGCTACAGACAAACCGCCTCACGTTTCCGCCGCCAATACGAAGTTTTAGAATGTCTTGGGCAGGGTCAGTATGGCCAGGTCTACCGGGCCATTGAGAAAAGCAGCGGTATCCATTATGCCGTCAAAATGTTTAATCTAGACCCCGGCGACAGTCGAAAGCTAGAAACCTTGCGCCAAGAACAGTCTATGCTTTTGGCGGTTGATCACCCAAACTGCTTGACTATGAAGGACATATTCCATGAACGTGAAGGTGTTTATATGGTTTTGGAATATGCTGGTGGCGAGCTTTTCGACCTTATCCGCACAAAGCAAAAGCTGAGCGAGAATGAAGCTCGGATCGTGTTTAAGCAAATTTTTGACGGTATCAAACATTTGGTGAGTTTACTAGATATCCATTCAAAAGAAAAAAAAAAAAAAGATTTACCTTTCCATTCACTAACCTTTACTTAATAGCATGATCGTAACATGGTTCACCGTGATCTCAAACCGGAGAACATTCTTCTGCCTGATACTAATATCCATCGCGTCAAGATCTGTGATTTCGGACTGGCCAAGATTATCGGGGAAGATTCGTTCACCACTACTCTTTGCGGTACCCCGGCATACGTCGCCCCTGAAGTATTGGTGCGTAACCGCGAGTACAACAAGGCGGTAGATATCTGGTCTTTGGGGGTTATTCTTTTCATTACACTCTGTGGTTATCCACCCTTCTCCGATGAACTATACAACCCCACCAACTTCCCTTACAACATGACCCAGCAAATCATGCGTGGAATATTCTACTTTGAATCTCCCTATTGGGATCCCGTTTCCAACGAGGCTTGTAGTCTTATTGAGGCCATGCTTCAAGTGAACCCCGACAAGCGTCTTACCATTGATGAGTGTCTTGCTCACCCCTGGATGAGCAGCGTTATCAACCCTGCTGACAGCACCGGTCTGGCCGGCCCCATGGCTAATCTTGAGTTCAAGCGTCGTAGTATCACGCGCACTCGTACCCTTTTATCTGACCAGCTCGCCCAAGTCATTGGTGTTGGCGCTTCCATCGCCCCGCCTCGACAAGTAGGTGCTGGCCGACTACGTCAAGAAGCTCGCCCTGCCGATTCTCGGAGACCCGAAGATTTTGTTGCTATCGGCGACCGCGGTGACCCAGCACTGTATGATCGCCATAATGGACCCCGGGAACAAACCCATGATATCGCCTCTAGTCAAAAACAGCGCGAACGCCGACGAGAACGTGCCAGCAACCGGGATAGAGAACGTGAACACCGCGAACGCGAGGTTGATTCGATTAGAGAGCCCGAGCGTGAGCGTCGGACAGCCGGTCGTCGTGAACGTGACCGAGATGTTTGGAGGGAACGTGAAAGAGACAGAGATCGGGACTCTGACCGGCGGAGACGGAAGTAGGGTCGACCGGTTTTCGTATGGCGGAGAGCTTCGAGTGTATGGAATGTGGATATTGAAAACAGAAAATGGGGAAGGCTGCTTTTTTAAAGAGGGGATTTTGTTAATTGGTGGATGATCTATGTGGGACATTTTGGTTGTAGCTTTTTGCATTTCTTTGGTGTCGTCTTCTGTTATGTGAAGAGGCCAGCTTGTCTGTTTATTATTTTCGGATTATTGGGATTTCATGGTAGGATGGGACAGATGCGTTATGTTTGTGGCACGGATTTTTTTTTTGAGAATTGTTGATCATTTCTTGTGTTTGTTTTTGTTATACCTTTTGGTTATCGTCAACTGAAGAATACTTTGCCGAGGATCGCAACTGTAATTGTTCTTTTGATGTTGTCGTATGAAGCTGGTTGCACGTGACCTGAGATCATGTGAGTTACTAAAAATATATATGAAGATATCATGTCAATTGTAAAAAATATAAACGCAGATAACAAATAAATGATAATTAAGTAATTAGTACAACGAGCAACGCAACGCGCCCAAGAAAAATTTTCCCTAAACAAAACGAGACATTAAGAACTCAAGGCCATCTTTATAAAAGATGCCCCAAGATCCAAAAGAATTACCTCCTCATTTTCTTTCATCTCCTTATATAATATACCACTCTCTCTCTCTACCCTTCGCTATCCTCCCGCTCAATCTCTTCCCTTCCCTTTCTCACTCGCACTGCCCTCGGTATATCTCAATGGTGACGGCGATCTCGAACTCCTCCTGGCTATAGCCACCAAAGCCCTCTGTGGTGACAATCCCCTCAATGGTGACTCTGATGACCGCCGGAACATATTGCGTAGATCCAAATAATCAGTTTCCGATAGCGATGGTACCGATAACTGATGTTTTGGTGATGCTGTAGTAAAGGGATAAGAGGGGTGAGACGGAGATCTTGAGCGTGTGGGTGAAGACGGTTCAGAGTGCGAATGATGAGAGGGTGCTGATGAGAAAAAGCGTTTGTGGATGCTGAGAGTTCGGTGGGGTTTATGAGAGTTATCAGCGTTGAGTGTGAATAGAATGCTATTTGAGTCGCTGTTGTAGGCGCCTGTGGTACGGGCATTCCGAAGTGATCGATTAGCGCCGTCAAGGGCATATGGAGTATGGGACTCTGGCCGCACGTGGCAGGCCGAGTTTTGGTTGTTACTGTTAGATGGATTAGCGCCAGAAACTGCAGACTCGCTGTTTCGTTTGCGGCGAGAAAGAAGAGCTTGAGAGAGCGATGGTCGCCGGATTCGAGGTCGAATATTTGGTGGACTTCGTTTACGTATAGTCGCCGAAAACATTTCACCAACTGAACAAGTTGGCGCTAACAGTTCGGTATGGGGCAACTCGCAGTCTGGGCATAATCTACCGTTTGAAAGTGTGCTGGACTGCATGGCGGCGCGGCCGCGAGGCATGAACCAGTGATGCTCTGCATCTTCTTCATAGATAAGCCCGTGGTGATCATGTTCGCAATCATGGTGGTGGTGCCTATGATCGTGCTCGAGAACATGGTCATCAGAGCCAAGACTCGTCCCCGTGTTACAACGTATAAAACCATCGGTAACATTGTGAGCACCAGGCATAACCCCCACATCGATATTCATATTCGTGTTATCATCTGGATGTTGGCAGAGACAGTGGGGGAGTCTGCCAAGCCGATTAACCCAAGGCGGAGACTTCTACTTCTCCGGAATGGGAGATTTGGCTAGCCGACCACCAGCACTCACACGCTTCTGCAGTCTCGCATCCTTATCGCGCTGCATCTTCTCGAGAGTGCTGGTGCTTGATGTGAGCATCGGTGTTGGGGACGCATCTGAGTTGCTGGCACTCAAGAGATTGGCACGCCCGCGTTTGGCGTCAATGTATAACTGAGCGCTGCGGCTTAGGGGGAACGCTGGGGCAGTAGTAGGCACCTCGGCACCGTTCTGGAGCAGCATCTCAGCAACAGGGAAAGTGGTGCATTTCTCTGACTCAGTCGCAGTTTGAGGCGCAAGGCCTGGCGACGGAGGCGCGGGATCAGCTGCAGCCATAGCCAAGAAAACAACAGGAGTACCTCGAGATCTATCGCCTAGATTGGTGTTGGCGCGCAGCGCCAAAGCGTAGATAACCTGCTGGATGTCATTCTTCTTGACAGCAGCCAGCAAGGTCTCGTCAGCTGTCGCATAACGAGATAGCGTTGGCGAAATTGGAGTCACAAACTCGCGGTTCACATACTTGGCAGTAATGAACTTTAGACGCTGTTCACGAGTCGCTTGCGGGTTCGGCTTCATGTTTGGGTCCAGCTTCGCTTCCCAAACCATGTTGGCCACACGATTGCCTACTTGCATCAGTAGCTCGATGATATCGGGCGTAAAAGAAGTAATATCAAGCGTCAACGAGCGCACCTTGCTGATATGCGTTCCCAGCGAACGGTGAATACCACTGCATTCGATACACAAGATGATGGCAAGGTTGATCGACACCCATTCGACCTTGGTGCCTGAGCCGCAGTCGGCACACCAGTTGTTGCCCTGGTCATTGTCGCGCAGCATCTGCAACAACCGATCGGGGCTCTCATCATAGTTAGACCCCGTAGTACGAGCTGTGCTCGGCCGCGCACCTACCGTTATTCTACGAGTAGGAATACCAGCTGAGCTACCAAATGTTTGGTTGTTGTGGTGTCCGTGGAGCGACCCAGTCTTACCCGTCAAGATTTTGCCAATGTCACGCTTGAATGACGAAGGCTCAGCGGGCGTCGGGGGCTTCATATCCCGAACACCACGGCCTTCCATGGCACTCTGAAGAGCATTGTTGATAGACGTGATCCAAGAACTCATATCTTCTTCAGATGTTGCCTGGTACACACGCCGCATGTTGGGCGTGATTACCTCAAAGCAGAATCGCCGCTCAGCATTGCGCGCCTCGCGCACCGAAGCCGTCCGGAGATCGACGGGTTCCATGTGCAGATCGAGCTTTTCCTTCCAGTTGCTGTACTCTTGGAGCTTACCCTGATCCAACACCAGCCAGAACTTATGCCAACCCTGTTGTTTCAGGGCAGCCCGAGGATCCACATGTCCATTGGGTCGACTCAAAGCCCAGACAAGACCTTCTTTTCTAAGGCTTCCAGGCTGACCAGGACTAGAAGAAGCACTTGCCATCATAGGACCGCGATCCTCAAGGTCGCGAATACCTTTGAACTTGGAGCTACTCGCGGGACTAGCAAGACCAGCTGCCTCGGCTGCAGCCGAAGGCCCAAGGGAGCCGCGTAGTTGAGAGCCAGTACTATCGGCACGATTGAGTTCGGAGTCGGATTGTTGTCCATTTGACGAAGGGGGAGGGGGCATAAAGTTGCTGTTGGAAAGAAAGGCGGCTTCGGCTTCGGGGCCACCCTTTTCCAAAGCACGTCTCTTTTCCTCACGTTCCCGTCTCTGAAGCTGATACTCCTTGTCGGCCTGATACACTTCGGATTGCAAAGCCTCAAGCTGGGGCATCAAAGATTCAATCTTCTTCGCCGTTTCCATGAAATTGGCGGTCTGGGTTTGTGCGTAGCGTGTGAGCTGCGACAAAACTTCCTGCTCTTTGCGACCTCCATGAAGGTCCTGCATGAAGCTCGAGTAATCAAAACGCTTGAGCTCAAAGTTCTTGCGCTTGCTCTGGTATTTATTGTCGCTTTCAACAAGCTTCTTGGCTTTGACGGAATCTTGGCGTTGTCCCAGATAGCGAGCCACGTAGGCATAGTAGTCCTTGCTTTCGTCCTCAAAATCACGCTTTTTGAATTCAGCCTGTTTGATGTCCGATGTGTACAATTTCGAGATGGGATCGATGATGGACGTCTTCAAATTCGTAGTGTTCCTCATCTCATATTTGAGGATCTCTTGAGCCATCCGGTCGAAATAGTGATCGATAGCCGGTTGGACTGCATTTGCGTTGGTACTAGATGCCTCACGCAGAGTCTCTATAAACGCCTTGAATGCTTCATTGGCTTCGATCTGGGCAGTGTAGGCGTACTCGGCCTTTTTTAGTACACGCTTCATCTGCGTCCGCATATCGCCCGTCTTGCGCTCCAGAGCTTTCATGGTGGCTCTGAAGACAGGGCCATCGTTAGAGTCCAGGTCGCTCTCAGGCTTCGGACAAGCCACATCAATCTTGACTGGTGCTGCAAGGGAAGCGCTAACAACAGGATGAAGTTGATGTTGTATCGTAGTCGAGGAACTAGGAGGTGTGACCTCAAACTGAGTACCTAATGGTGAAGTGGGCTCATCCGTAGCCTCATTACTACTCATACGGGAATCAACCGTTTGAGAAGAGACGAGGCGCAATTTGGGGGCGCCAAGAGGTGGCGCCAAGAGGTTCAATGGAGTAGGCGATGTTGGTTGGCTGAGCGGTTGAATAACATCTAATGGTTGGTAGTTAGCAGACTACATTGGTAGTGACTAGTTGACTGCTCTCCATGGTTACATAGAAGAGTATTCATTGGATAGGTGCGTCAGGTGTGGTGAGACAAAGAGAATTCAAAGCTTACTTGACACCCAAAACGAAAAGCTAATTAGAGTCTCTAATCTGTGGGCGCGAGGGTCATATTCAACGAACTATGTCGCCAAAAAAAAAAATTAGGTTAGTATGCGGATGACATAGATATACAACTAGCACATTGCGCTTTGGTTCAGGTAGATTTTCTTACACTGCAAGTATTTCTCCAGCCCGCAAGACGTTCGTCCATGCCCTTGGGGGGCTTCCACTTCCAGGACCACTCAAATGTAACCGCCTTACTTCCATCAGTGCCGTAGTCACCCAATAACTTGACGTTGGGCATCTTATGTAGGTTCGGATTGGCATTGAACTCGCTAGTGACAAGGTTCTCAACCTCACGCGGTGTTGAGGCGTGAACAAAAGTGAGACCAGCAATGTTTGTATCGGCGGGGCTTTGTGCGCCATCTTCGGTTTGGCGGACAACGAAATGGAAGGTAAAGACAAGGTCATCGTCACTAGACAGCTTGAGCAAGAAGGATGGAGCTTGCGCTGGACCGTTGAAGGGTTCATGGGGGTCCTGAAAGAAGGACACACAGGATGTGAGTTAGTGATATCATGATAATAACGGTTTCAACAAGCAAACTGACTTGAACAAAGTCTATAGGAGTACAGTCTCCAGAGGGACGGGAAACCATTATTCTGGACGCTGGGAAAGCATTTGGTATAAGTTGGACAGTAGATCGTTTGCGAGAACTGGTGACAGAAACCGAAGAAAAGGCCACTAAAGTTGGCAAAAGAAAAAAGTCAGCATCATAAAGCCAGGGAAGAGAGGTATTGCGCAGCAATGAGGACGTTTACACCATCCGCAATGCCTTGTTCTGAAAGGATGAAGAAATCATTGGTTCGAGGAAAGGAGTAGACATTGAAAAGAAAATCCTCCAGAGGCCATAGACCAAACTGATTGAGCCAGTCTATTTTTAAGGGGGCAGGTTGAACGCAAGGTAGGCGGCAGGAAATACACAATCACGAGAGATGTCGAGCACGAGACGGAAGAGACCACTTACGTCGGTATTGGTCTCTCACATAGAGAGCAGCCTGTGTATCGAGGCGACTACTAACGTTTCCCATGATGAGTAGATCATCCAAGGGAGTTGTATAGTAAAAAAAAAAGAGAATGTCTGTATTATCGGTCGGTCGCCCGGTCGGTCAAATCAACGGTCGGTCGTTTTGATAAGTTAGGGAAGTCAAGGGATCGAATGCGGCAATGCGCCGGTCGGGGAGAAGAAGCCGATTGACAGTGTCCTCGACGTGAATAGAGGCGGAAACTGAGGCGAGCGTGTGACAATGGAATAATGTATAACGCACGGTTGTTGAGTGCAGACACACACACACACACACGACAACAGTATATGCAGCAGCAGCAGTGTAGCAATCTAGAATGCGTTGCAGTGCTCGAATCAATCAAGCAAGCAAGTACCGCTCAATGAATAAGAGCACAGTAGCGGGGATTTGTGCCTCGGCTTTGGGGATTTCAAAACAGGCGAATGAAGCGCGCAACGAGGGAGGGGGGGCAGCAGCAGCAGCAGTAAATAGCCAGGTTATTTGGATGGAAACAGGCCTTGGCTGGACTAGACTTGGAAGAAGTCGTCGTCGTCTCTGTAAAATGTAAATGCAAATTTGATCGAGTATAGGGTCGAGATAAACAAAAACAAAAAAAAAAAAAACAAATAGACAAACTCGGTGATGATGATGCGGGTGGACAATCGCAAGTGAGTGTGTCAACAATCGATGGAAATGAGAGATTCTGTAGATGGTAGATGCTGCAGAGAAAGGCGGGATTGAAGTTTGTAAAAGAGACGAAATTCACAAGCGCCAATTAGTGGGGAGGGGGGGGAGGAGGGAACACGGCCTTGGCCTTGAAGTGACAAAGGAACAACATAAAATGTCACTGGCAGGTACTTACTTTGGCGGAGCTATGCCTACCTAGGTTAGGTAGATGTTTAAAATTTAGGGTATAAGGGTTATTTGCTTACTGATTCAGGTTACAAGAAGTAAGAGTTCAAATTGTTCATTCGCCAAGTATGATACAGCCCTCGGGAAAGCCAAGTTGCGGTGCGTTGCGTTGCGTTGCGTCACTGCAGGGGCGTTAACAGGTACCATCACATGAGGTAGACGAGGTCTGAGAGTGGATACGTGATAATGATAAAGGTGTAGAATGGGATAGCGAAACCTGATAAGTAGAAGATGGAGGCGGGGTTTGTTTTTTATCGGCCAAAGGAACAAGCGCCGGGTGTTTCGAAGGCTTGGCGGATTCGAATTATAAGAAGCGAGTGGATGAATGCCAGGATGCCGATGATGGCACAAGATGCAGGAAGAAAATTATCAAGTTCTTGGCAAACGTCTGTCTTCGTGATGGAAAAGTAGTTATCGATAAATGATAGTGATCACATGATCATACATTACATGAGGAAGGCGCAACTAGATGTCTTGTTTGTTAGGAATGAACGTTGTCTTGATTTATCAGTGATTACTATACCCTAAGATATTTATGTGATAGGGTCGGAAAATATGCTCTATTTCCTGCTTCTCGGGGTAACGTAACTTGATCAAACTATCATCATGAATGTTTCCAATACGAGGTTTACTGGATATACTCAGCTATTGACCAAATATCACATAATAATAGTGGCCTGTCCATGGCTTCGGCAGTCAGCCCGTTCCTGCATCTCCTCCCAACATGTTGGTCACAACGAAAGTGTGAAAGCGTAGCTGCAGTCTTGACAGAGAAATAAAGCCTGGAAAGACAGAGACCGTAGGTTGAGGTTTAGGTCAAAATGCAATACGATCACGAGTATTAGCAACCATACAAGGGCTTATAAAAGTCTGGGACTCCGCAACCTTGTCTTGTTGTTCCATGACAATTCTAGAGTATCGCGAATCATGATACTTAGTTGGGATATAATAGGGCTAGTCTTTAAAATTAGGGTCTTGTTACCCTTGTGATATTGGAAGCTTGATAGGATATCTGATCGTGCCCTTAGTCGTCCGCACATGCTGTGTATCCAACGGATAATTCCTTTGTGAACGTATTCTTTCAAGTACGTATTTGGCAGACCATTTTCATGTAGAATTAGGAGACCAATCAGACACTGTGGAGTGGATGATGAAGTAGCACAGCATTGTTGAAGATGAAGCCTAGTGGCGGGTCTTGGGGGTATTATTATACAACACAAATCTTGTGTTCAGACACCACCACCCCCATAGAAAAGGATAGATAGCTCGATATAGTCTAGAAAGAGGGCAACACGGCCCTGTTGAACTGCAGTGAAACTGACCCAAGGAGGCAAGGGGATACAAAGGAAAAGTGGCAAAGGGCCATGTCTGTACAAGTTGAATGGAACCCTGGGAGAAGTAGGTATGTTCTATCTAGAGAGTCCAAAGGGAGAGAGAGAGAGAGCATCAGTTGAAGTAAATGGGATGTGAAGGAGAAAAGTGGAAGTGGAGGAGGGACTTGACATGATGATTGTAGATGTATGCTGTGAATAAACACCTTGTCAATATGAGTAAACACTGCATGGCCCTATGTTTGGACGATACAACGACCGCACCCTGAACCTTCTTTGTTTCAGCTATTCTGTCAACGCCACTTCTAGCCCTAAGGAGTCCTTCTGATAACCAAGGCCTTGAGGCCCCATTCTCACACGTCTGCATAGAAACCACGCCTTTTCTAGTTCTTTGTCGGTCAAATCCATCCCAAAGTGGTAAAATCAAGTAAACAATAAACGAGTTGAGCGACGTCGTGCCAGTTCTGTCCTAAGATGGTAGTTGATAAAAGAAAAAAGGGTTTCCATGACGCCACATATTGCCACACACAGACAGGAGGAGGAGGGAGAAGTACGCCACAGGGAATAATGAACAACGATTCAATAGAAAAGGTATGCAGAAAGCTTATAAAATTCTACTGTATTTATAATAAGAATTCAAGGCGACATCTGATTGTGCGGATAGCATCCTTTCTCTGATATCGGATTGTTTTCTTTCATCACATGTCCTTTGGGCGGCACGGCATTGTTGCATCGTGCCACGGCAGTCGAGTAACTTGACTTCACCAACCCATTTGTCTGCAACCCTAGCGAAGCGCCGCTGCTGTACCGCTCACGAGCTCAACGGGTCTGCTGGTCCCTTTTTTTTTCATGTGTGTGTTTTTCTTTTTTATGTCCTTCTCGCTTGTCAAGGGCGAAACTTGGAAACAAGTTTTGAATTTTGTCTGTGAGCCGATTTTATCTTTCGACATAAAAATCACCATTATATTCAATTGCCTTATTCGATTCAATACACACACTTGTGTTTCTATCCTTGAATTACCTTTTACTTTTTACTATTTATTTATTTTTCTTTGTGCTTGCTTTTATACAGTCCTTTATATAAACAAGGTTATTAACATTGTCCTTCTGGAACCTGCCATCCGTCCCACCGCAGCTTTCTGAAGAGTCTAGTGCATCCCCAACGCTGTAACAAACGGCTGGCCTGACCAACTTGCTCCATACCCCGCCTCTCTCTCTCTCTATCTGTGCTTTGCATTACTTGTCTTCTATTCTTCTGTCTTCCAATCAATCATCATCATCATAACCAACGCCTATTCCCAACTACAATCTATCCCACCCATCCATTCATCTGCCGACTCTTTGTTCTTTGCTTTCCCCCCCCCACTGTCTGGCTTCGATATAGATACCATTCGCCGGAGAAGCTTTAACCCGTTTAGCGCGCTTGGTTGGATTCCTCTATAATCTCATTTACAGCACATCAACCATCAATCCCATCCAGTATAATCAGCCTACATCAGAAGCCTAACCTGGCTTGCTCCTTTGCATCCCCTTGTATCCTGACCGACCTCTCTTCTTGCTTGTTGCTACCACTTTATTGAAGCGTTCTAACCTGGCGAATCGTACCAACCAAACATTTCCTCATCTAATTTGTGGTTTTCGGCCATCGCATCAAACCCGGCATTTCTTCTAATCTTGTGATTACCCATATCGCACTCTTCTTGTTCATTCTCTACTACCGACTACTTACCTCCTAATTCCTGTCCACTCTACTTCGATATCACGACTCTCTAATCCAATCCCCCCCCCCCCCCCCCGAATCACTATATCGACCCACAAAACCGCTTCCACTCGACCGAGATACCTTCTTCATAATTGCATTCCCAGATTCGATCCGATTCGGCCCCACTCACCATGTCGGTCGCGTCCGTCCGCGAGCCGTGGAACGGGAAGCGCAAGAGCGTTGGCCGCCTCTCTATGGTTCGGACCGGCACCATCAACTCAGCACGTTCCTCTGGAAACTGTGAAATCTCGCAAGATGAGGCCTTCTCATATGCTCTGCGCGTTGCGCTCCTCCATCACCTCATCCAACCTCGTCAGAAGCGCCGCGAGTTTACAAACAACCCGCAACGGCCTGTACACAGATCTACAACTAGTGTCAACAATCTAATGTCAGAATTGAAGCAGACTGGCCAGTCAAGCCTCGGGAAAAGCAACCCCTTCAAGTTGCCACACGGGTTCAAAAAGGCTCTCTGGGACAGGATGAGGGGCGTGATGCAGAATTCGGAACCTATGCCAGGCTATAATGATCCGGCTGTGAAGCGCTTCTTCGCCGAGTTGTACACCAAATTCACGGATGAAGACTTTGTCAAGGTCATGAAAGAGCGCAAGGTTGAGCCAATGATTCTCATGGCTTACTCACGAGCAGCGCAGGTGGCTGCAAAGAACGCTGCGCCGGGAGACGACTCTTGGCGGCTTCTGCCGGATCGACACGTGGCGCTGTTTGTGCGTTTGCTGATCCGGACATTGAAGGATGAGGGTCACGAGCGTGACAAGTCAGAACTACTTTTAAAGTTGGAGCAAATGGAAAAGAAGCTCCTGACCAACTCTCAAGATCTTTCCATGGACAACAACACTACCTGTGTGGAGGTTACACTTCCCGTCAGCTATGATGTAAAGGACATGACATATGTGCAGCAAGTTTGCCAAATCTTTGGGTATTCACAAGCCAAAGCCCAAAACGAAATCAACACACACAAGAATGAATGGACCGAGGAGGCGGCCATGAAGGACTTCAAATCATACCAACAAAGACTAAACATTGGGGCTTCTGGAACTCTTCAGAGCCGAGACTTTGACGTGGAGGAGGCATTTGAGGAATGGAAGAACCACGAGAAGCGTGATCTCAGTAGTATCATGATGGATATTCTTACTGTCCGGCCCGATCTTGCCCGCATGTCAACCGGTCCTATGGATACGCTGCTACCAAATACCGGAAGCCCTTACGACGACTCGGGTAGTGCCTATCTTGACCTAGCACATGCTATGGATGGAGCTGGTCTTGACGGCATGGGCTTCGACCCGTCCGTAGCAATGAGCATGATGAGTGTGGATGAAAACACTAGCATTCGTAGTGTTGATGACGCATCGTACATCTTCACACCTCACAACCCCCGCAATTCCTACAAGACGGTTCTTCAGTATGCTATGACGTCACATCTCATGACTGCGAGTTCATCTGAGGAGTATGTCCCACTATCCAGACATAACGTCGAGTTTTTGCTCTTCTTAGCTACAGTGTGGCGTGTGCCTCAGTTCAGCCGACACATTGTGCTTCTTGAGACCGCTGCTCGCAAGTACCGTGATGAAGAGTTGGATTTGATGCAGGTTGGTTTCGTCTTCAAGTACATCCAGGACCCCCCAGAGACAGTGAAGCGACCGCCCCACCTCGCCAACTATGACCAGCCGTTGGCAGATATCGATAGCAGCAAGTGGACGATCCATGACTTTGCCGCCTATAAACAGGCCCTGCGCATGATTTACGAACGAGCCATTGGTGAATTGACCGCTCTGGTCGTTCAGTGTTACGACAATGCCCCGCCGAGCCCACAGATTGTGTTGGAGATTCTACGTTCATGCATCTACGACGATGATGCATTTGAGCAACGGCCAGCAGAGCAGGAGAAACTACGCCAGGACCTCGAAGCGGACCTCAAGGAAGCGGCACAAAGAGTATACAAAGATATCCTTACCAATAATGTGCCGTCTTCGGAAGAAGAGTGGGACTTTTCACATGTTCATGAGTTGAGGCTTGCCGTGATGGCCGCTATGAAGCGTGTCCAGAGCTACCTCAGTAATAACATTGGTGACGATGAGATTGAAGGCGTGAAGCCGCTTGACATTCTCATCGAGAAGATGTTCCCCAGCTTCGAGGTTGATTCCGAAGCTATCATCCGCAAGGTCATTGAGCACGGAAAGGCCCGGGGCGAGGAAGTGGCTTTCCAAGATGGTTTCGACATGTACGAGCAACTCACCAAATTGAGAGCCATGCACAAGAAGCTGCTCCACAAGACTCGCTTTGCCTTTAATGTTGAAGATTTATTCATTGAATTCGTTCAAAAATGGTTGGCCATTGCCGAGGAAAGCGTGATTGGCTATGTCGAAGAAGCCGTCAAACAAGATGCCTTCCGCGTCCGGAAACATGACCCGGAGGAGATCCCTATGGATTCCCAGAGACACAGTTCATCTGTCATTGATGTCTTCTCCTTCTTCAACCAGCTTCTTGACCAGATCACCAAGCTCAAGTGGCAGAGCGAGTTACAGAATGCCCGATTCATGACGACACTGGCGCGCATCTTTGCGATGGGGATTGGCCGGTACTGTGAAATTGTCGAGTCCATGTTTGTCAAGGAGATGGACCAGCCGACGGAGAGGGAGTTTATGGCGCAGAAGCAATCGGCTCAAGATCGGTTCTTGCAATTGGCTCGTGATGCGATATCTAAGCCCAAGGCAGAGGTTTTCCAGTTCCCGTCAGAGGTAAAGTTTATAGAGCCGCACAAAGAAAAGAAACCTAATGAGAGAGATGATGCTAACGATAGCCACCACCAACCAGGCCTTTGTTCGCCTCAACAACATCGAGTACGCTCTTCAAGAGCTTGACAAGCTCGAGAAGGGCATGAATGTCGACGGCTGTATTTCCACCATTGAGCGTTTTGAGGGCCCCCCAAAGCCTGCTCGAAAGGGTTCAGTGACTTATATCTTCACCATCAAGATGATTGAAGCCGAGGATTTAAAGGCCTGTGATACCTCTGGTTACAGTGATCCATACATTATCCTATGTGATGAACACCGCAAGCGTCTTGCTAAATCTCGTGTCATTAGCCGTAGTCTGAACCCGCGGTGGGATGAGTCGGTGGATATCACGGTTCATAGTACGATAAACGTGATTGCGACTATTTGGGATCATGACATGATTGGAGAGCATGACTTTGTTGGGCGTGCGGCATTGAAGCTTGATCCGCAGCATTTTAAGGATTATTTGCCGCGAGAATTCTGGCTTGATCTTGACACGCAAGGACGGTTGTTGCTCAGAGTTAGCATGGAGGCTGAGCGTGATGATATCCAGTTCCACTACGGCAAGGCCTTTAGACACCTCAAGCGGACGGAGCGGGATATGGTCCGGCGTATCACTGACAAGGTATGTTTTATTTTGGGGAGTGGTGGTTATGAATTCAACGTGTGTAACGATGATACTAACGAGGTGCAACAACACGCAGCTTACGATTGAGATTAACGATACTCTGTCCCTTGAAACTCTACGAAGTGTTCTCAAGACCAACACTGGAATTGGTGCTCAGGTTGTCAGCTTTTGGCGGAGCCAGACACCAGTTGCTCCCGTCACCACACAAGAGGATATCGATAATGCCCTCAACCCTCTCTATGACTACTTTCATGATAACTTTTCCGTCATGAACCAAACACTGACTAAACAAACGATGCTTGCTGTCATGACTCGCCTCTGGAAGCAAGTGTTGATGGCGCTTGAAAGCCTCATGGTCCCGCCTCTTAGCGACAAGCTATCGGACAAGAAGCCTCTGACGGAGAAGGAACTAGACGTGGTTCACAAGTGGCGCGACTTGATGTACAACTTCTTCAACGCCAAGAATGACGCTGGTGAAGCCCTTGGTGTTCCTGAAGACGTCCTCAAGTCGCCCAAATACCACGAGTTTACCTCTTTGTACTTTTTCTATCTCGAGTGTACGCAAAACCTTATCCGCGAATCCGAACGCATGGTCGCCGCCACTGCTGCCCGCCACCGAAACCTTCTTGCCAACCCCAACCGTCTATCGGCTCCGGCATCTCTGGGCCCGATGGCCCCTGGTTTTGGGTCGATGGGGACGATTCGTCGTGGTCGGTCGATCATGATGAGTCGGAATCTGGGGACGATGCGAAAGGCTAGAGAGGAACGGAGAAAGGAGGCTCAGGCGGATCCAAGCGACGATGGGATTCTGAGGATTTTGCGGATGAGGCCAGAGGCGGCGGGGTATTTGAAGGAGAGGAGTCGACAGAGGGAGAGGCAGGAGAGTACGGCGGCGACGGTGGCGATGATGCAGCAGGGGGGTGTGAGGATGGGGGGGGCGTTTGGAAGGGGAGGAGTACCGATGCGGTGAGTGTGGAATTAGGGTTACGGGAACATGATCAATGGGCTTTATTGTTCATCTTTTTAGGTTAGTATTTGGATGGTTAGACTTGTTTTGATTTTGTTTTGGGATATGTATTTGATATTTCTTGTTAGACATGGGGTTAATTTTATATATTTATTTTGATATCAGAAGAAGAGATGCTTACCTGAACGACTTGAAAGATAATCTCTGATTGACTCTGATATGATGTCATGTAATTCACACACCCAATACGCCCAAAAGCACCCCAATATCATGAGTATCTAGCTTTATCTTTATCTTGCCTGATCTCCCTTGCCCCCTTTCTTTTAGAAATCCCACCGAGACTACAAATATTAACACGCAAATATGTTACTTTTCAGTGCCATTTCCTGAAATGCGAGCCACAGGAGCACTGTCACATCCCAAATTAGAAATAAACGACGATGATCACGTTTCAGGATGTTGGCGATCGGCGGCGACCAAAGATGTGGAGGGGGAAGAAGAGGGAGGGAAAAAAGGAAAAAAGAAAAAGAAAAAGAGGGAAATTGGATAAGTGATTCTTGGGGGGGGGAGGGGGGGGGGAAAGAATGGGTAGGATGATGTCAGAGGAGGGAAGTGAAGCTTTGGGGCGTTTTGGGTGAGTTGTAGTTGGCGGGACTGGGGACTGGGGGGGGGGAGGGATCTCGAAGTTTTATGGGGGAGTGGATGGTGGGGTGTTGATTAGGGGAGGGGGAGAGATAGGTCACGGGATTACTTTGGTTGATGTTGGTTATTGAGGAGAGACTGAGATTCTACAGACATGGAGAGGGTAGTTGAGAATGCAGTGTATCAAGGAGAGGCATAGAGAGAGGGGGAGAGGGGGAGGGAGAGGAGGAGAGGATACAATAGTGGTGATAATGGTGGTTTATCTGGCCTCACTTTCTGGTGGAGAATCAACATACCGTCATCTTTCGTACCTATAAGCCTGAGATATATATCCAGTTGCTGGCATGCATATGTATGTATGTATGTATGTATATACATATATGTCTATGTCTCTCTCATGCAGCTGAGGGGGCATGCTTGCTGTCGTTGCTGCCCAAACATTGTCAAGAGGATATCGAGGGATTCGAGGAGGCGAGTAAGCCCTGTCTGTAATAAAGTTGGATTTTGGAAACAGACGCAAAAGACGGAAAGACAGAAAAAGAGTATTGACATTCATTCCCATTGCCAAAGTTCAAACTCCCAACCCCCCCCCCCCCCATTCTATCTCTTCCTCA
>MKGJ01000261.1:0-27586 GCA_002018255.1 Bretziella fagacearum | reverse complement strand
AAAAAAAAAAAAAAAAAAAGCAGCCATCTTTCCGTTTGCCCTCTACCTTTACTTAATATTCGACTTCATCTCTACTTCTCACCTCTCGTTCTTCCATCAAGTTTTTCCATTTACATCCTCTCCTTTTTTACCCTCTTCTTCTCTTCTCTCTTTAATCACATAATTCAAAATGGTTTCCGTACTACCGAATCCTTATTCTGCTTCTTCCAACATGGTTTCTTCCGACTCTCATTACGGCTACGTTCAGCCCCCGCCGTCGCCCCCGGCGGACGACTCTATGAAGTGCTCGCTGCCTTCTATTTCCAACCTTCTCGGTCTAGCTGATGCTGGCTCGCCTACTAGCGAGTCTTCCTCTCACTGTAAGCATTCAACAGAGCAACAAACATTACACAATTCAACCATAGTGCTAACAATACCATTTACAGCTGGTTCTCCCGCCCCTAACTCTCGCAACGAGGCCCGTCCCTCATCTGCGCAATACTCCCATCCCATCAAGTCTATGCCTCCCACTCCTCCCATGCCCTCGGAGCCTTCATTCAACTCGTACCCTACCGCCCCTCAGTCTCTTCCCCAGCAGAAGTCCGCTGCACCCATGAGCTCCATCTCAGGGCCCGGTTACTACTACGAGACCACTCCTCCTCTGGACGACCAGCGTACCATGCCTCGCATGCAGACTGCGCCGGCTCCCCAGAGTTACGCTCCTCCTCCCCCGCAGAACTACGGCCCTGCGTACTCTCTGCCGCCTTTCTACAGCGCGCCAGCTCCCCAGGGCATGCCCGGCATGTACTACCAGCGTCCTCTTCCCCAGGTATGTCATCCATCTCTACTTCAAAAATTTTTTTTTTTTTTTGCAATCACTATCGTAAACAGCAAGCTAACGATTTGATCCAGTTCTCTCCTATGATGGCTACGCCCGGTGCCAACGTTTGGCAACACCACCACTACATCTCTCCTGCCTCGGCTGCTGCCTTCCCCCAGAGCCAGGACCGCTACATTTGCCAAACCTGCAACAAGGCCTTCTCCCGTCCTTCGTCTCTGCGTATCCACAGCCACTCTCACACCGGTGAGAAGCCCTTCAAGTGTCCTCACCCTGGTTGCGGAAAGGCTTTTTCAGTCCGCAGTAACATGAAGCGTCATGAGCGTGGCTGCCATAACTACGACTCTTCGAGTTCGTCGTCTCACAGCCGCAACTCATCTCCTCACGCTTAAACATTTCCATTTTTGCTCTCCTTTTCTTTTTCTTTTTCTTTGGATTTTATATTGGGACGGTCTTGGGTTTTAGGACCGGTGGCGTTCAACTTACTCTATTTTTCATTCCTTTATTCCCTTTGTTTATTAACCTTGGCTTGCGTCTAAAGGGCCCTTTGGACCCTCTTCTTTCCTTTGTTTTCTTTTTTCCACGGCTGCTTTTTCTATACTTGGACTCTCTCTCTCTGTGGTACTTTGCTTTCTGCTTTTGCATTTACTGGGAAATCTTCTGCTTGGGACACTCGGCGTTGTCATGATACACGATATCGGTTTTGCTTTTATTTTTATTTTTATTTTATTTTTATACTTTTTCTTGTTTTGTTTTATCCATTTTACTACAAGCTATCCCCCAATTTGGGGGGTTGATGGGATGCTAGAGTCACTATTGTGGCTTCATGGCTAGAAACCGGCGTTTTTAGGAGTTTATTGGGTTGTGTTTATTACACAGTACATTTAGCTGTACTAAGTATTGCGGCCATGGCATTCCATAGCTTTTGCTTTTTGAAAAAAAAAAAAAAGGCCTGCCTTGATAGAAGGAGCCCACTCTTTAGTGAGAGCTCAATTCACAGATAAAAAGAACTACTCACTAATCAACTCATTGTATGTTTCCTTCTCTTTCTTATGTCCATGTTCTCCGTGACCCCCAACATCTTGTCTTGTTGGTTCTTCAAAATATCGTTTCAAGTAAGGCTGAGCCTTTTGAAACCATTGTGAACGTTGTGATCGACTCGACGTCGACTAGCACCCGTCACCCGTCACCCGCAGATCTCAGTTGAGATTTGCGTCTAAAAGCAAGAGTTTCCTCTTCTCTTTCTATGATAGGAAACTCCTCCGAAGCAACTGGCGCCACTTTGGATATTCTCGAAGAAGGCGTTTTTTGTGATTTCCTTTTTTGTTTGTTCCCTTGGTAAATCCCAGGTGATATAGAGAGACGAGAAGGCCTGGAAAGTTCTAGGTTGGGTTGGACTCTGACAGAGAGAAGACCAGCACATTGTTTATGAGACAAGCTAGTTTGAGGGCAATGTGGGTATTCAGGGCAACGGGCTGCAGAAAGAAAAGAGAGAGAGAGAGAGAGAGAGAAATGGAAGGGATATTGGACCAGAACTAGAACTCATATGTCTTTCTCTGCATTAAACAAGGGACATAATGGTAAAGAAAGGTGCCTGTCAGACATCGGAGTAGGCTTCCTATTTGAGCCAGCTGGACATATATTTTAAGAATGATAAGTAAGTAGAAGAACTGTTACTTGATGAAGGTACGAGAGTAAGTTATCATGCATTCACATATTGACTGTGCTTATAGTGATCACCACGATACAACAGAGTCACATATATCTATCTGTTTTTGGCGGTCCTTACTTCAGCTAACGATAACAACGCAACAACAAGTCAAGGGAGAAGTACTTCTTGTCTGCCTCATCGACAATAGATCATCCCTTTTCAGCACCATCTTTGTTAGTGGCCTTTTTTCTTTCCCCCTCGCTTACAACTCTCCCTTCTGGTCCTTTGTCATCTTCTACAGTGCTTCCAGATCGACAGAAAAGAATATGTGTGCTGTATTCGGGTTTTTTTTCGTAGCCCTTTGGCGGTGTCCCTTTTTTCGTCTATTCAAGTCTTTTTGTTGTTTCTTTTTCTTCTCAAAAAAACAGGGCCTCGCCTTCAACTTCTGAAATCCTCCCACGGGCGTATTACCAATTCCCCTGCCGAAGGAACGGAATGGCACATGACGATCGTCGGGAGCAGATTTGCCGTGGGTGTGGGGCTTCAGTTGCGGGAACGCCTTCACGGGTTTGGTCAGTGCTCTTACGTCTGGGGAGCAAATTTTCTGCTGATGTTGGCAAGGACTTTCACGAAACCAAAGTATCTCATCATGATAATTATCATCGACATTATAAGCAATTCAATTGGAGTCCTCACAGCCTCTTCCTGTTCCTTTGATCATCCCTCCCTCCTCCCGTACATCGATATGGACTGGCAGCGGCGGAGATCATATGTATGATTACTGTTCCATAGCAGGATGGTCGGCGTCATTGGAAGCCTTGGATGGATGGCGATGTCAAGTGAGCACAGGTTATAACTTCCACCAGCAACTCCTTGAACTTGTTGTCTCATAAGCGTTGCTTGCTTGTCTGTATATGGAAATGATTGTTCTCTAGCTTACTCATGTCTCGTCTTGGCTGCAGACGCCTTCAATCCTAACTACAGTAAACGGGCTACAAAGATACCAAATACTCGACCTTGGGGGGAGAATCACTCATAAGCAACAATATCAATTGCAGCAATCTATTGTTGGAACACTTTTGTCCCCACTCAACTCCGATCACGATGTTGTCAGCGACCCCACGAGCAGGCACTGGGAACTTCCTTCCCATCCACAGACACCATGTTGTCTCTCTTTTCTCGCGCTGAAGTAGTTGTGAACTGGAGTTCTTGTCGTTTTTCCCAGGACATGGCTAAATGCTGGCGGAAGTGTCGATAATACTCAGATCGTAATCTCGTGTGAAGGCAAGTTGCCGAAAAGGGACGATCTTGTCGTTGGGGGGGGGGGATGCAGTCGAAGTAGGAGATCAATGGTATGTGAGGGACTTGCTGTTTTGTGAGAAGGGAGGGGAGGAGGAGGTTACAAAGTGTGATTTTGGGGAGATTTATACATGTAAGAGAACAAATAAGTGATTGGAGTTGATTTTGTTTAGGAGATTGATATCAGAGTGACAAAGTAAACAAGATGGTTCAACTGGGAATCTGCTACTTTTGGAAACAATAGGATGGGTTAGTGAATACTTGGCCCAGCCAAACTGGGAATCAGATCTGCAACTGACGTCGATCTCTAGAAACAAGACTCCAAAAACAACAATAACAACACTGAAACAAAGTTTGTCTTAATCTTGAAGCTTCATCTACCGATTCCATGATGTGCAGCGAATAATTCCCGAATTCGCTATAGATATCCAAGTCAATGAAGGCTTAGAACAAAAAACAAACCAATTTCTCGCCCCATGGTAGATCCCTTTGTCTTTAATCGCTAGAATCACGTATCAAATAATCCATATCTGTCTCTTTTGTGAACAACATCCCCCTTCTCCATTCGACAAAAGTCCCGGTGTTCCTATACTTCTCCTCGTCATCCTCCTGTCGAGTTCCAATCCCCCTCCAATATCCACAGAATCTGACTGGCGATCACGGCTTTTCTCCTCCTTGGCCCTGGTGCTGTGGTGATGTAACTCATTCGTTTAAAAAGAGATCCCAAACTCTGTGTCGGTCATAAGTGAGTGTCGGCTACTTCCTGGTTGGGGGGTCTAGGGGTCTGGGCCTGGATGTCTCCAATGGAACGAAATACCGACTGTTTGGTGAGATATAGTATGTTCCTATTGGTTGATTTACGGGCCAATCAATCGGGAGATGACCAAGAAGGTGATTGGAGGACGCAGGTTGTCATTTCGGGATGGGATGCGGAGGACTATAGCTTGAAGTACTCGAGTTTGGACAAGTCTGAATGCTAGCTTTACCTTTAGTGGTTTTCATATTGAGACAATTATCCTGTAGGAGCGTCCTTGGAATGCTTCTCCCTTTTCTTTATGTCTACAGACATTTCTAGAAAGCTCTTGGACATGGAACTCCGTGATTGACAAGGAATGATGTTGTCTAGAATGTATACATTCCTTCTCAAGACCCTGACATCTGTCAGCTAGCTGGTAAATATAGTGAATACCTGTTCATAACCCTAGTTTCTTTTTGGCTAAAGAATACAGGAGACGTGGCTTCGTTTCCCCCCCTCTGCCATTCCTTTCAAGATTTTAATGCTTGCCATAGGGGGATCTCAAGTAACACCATTATACGTAGTCACACACATCCTCCTTTTTCTCACTTCTCTATTAGCTTACTATCATCGGCTCTTCACGCTTCCGAGCCCCTTCTGAGTATCACATCCCTCTATGTTGTCCCATGTTCTCTCACACTAGCTTGTGTACCAATTTTTTAATTTTTTTAATTTTTAATTTAATTTTAATTTTTTTTTTTACCAATGACAGGCCCCTGCCTCGCAAATTTCAAACTCGCCTACAAACTCAAGAACGAACAAAGTTTTCTTGGCAACTGTAAAGTTTATGATTTGAGGCCGTGAGGTTACAATGGAGGGTCAGAAGATATCGGGTAGTGACTTGGGCTCTCAAGTGAGCATAAGATCGAGGGCTAAAAAGTTGTTTTCTCTATTCAGTTTGGTATAAGGGGATGCCCATGCGCGAGTTGCCGCAGGTGGTGGGTGCATGGTGGACCGAATGCGTGATGACGGGTATTGTTGTGAGGATGAAAGCAGCGCTCGAGGTAAACTGAGTAGACATACACACATTGGAACTAGGGTAGGCCTGGGTAAAGGTTTAACTGATGATGATATTGGCTCTTTGGTTAGAGTTAACACTGCTGTGCCGTCGGGCATTGATCTCGTAGTGATACCCGGAGACTTTATGGTACTAAAAGGGTTCTACCCAATGTGTGATTACTGCAAAGTAAAACATGCGGATCCTCGCTTTCACTTGTGGAGCAATGAGGATGATGATGATGATGACAACCAAGTTTGGATGAATCTCAGCCCGCTCCTCTTGGATCCTCAAAAGATTGTCTCCCGTCAGACAACCGTCAGTATCACCAAGGCTCACTCAATCACTGGTTGCCATTCACCCCAAGATCCCCTTTGGTTCTTGACCTTCTACTAAAACATTTTGATTATCTCATTCTCCCCAATTCCGAGACCAACCCTTTCAGTTAGTCTTGTTTCGTAGGCTCTAAATTGGCAATGGAGGGACGTGAGGATACTGTATTTTGGAATCATCGGAGTGAGAACCTGGGGTATAGTAGATCATGAAACATTGTAGTCGGGGCGGAGGAGCTTGGACTGGTGATTTGAAGGTTGTGGTTGTTGGCTTGTGAATATCAATGGTGACATGAGCCTGAATCAGATGACTGGGAATCATACAGGACATCAACTACTATGATCATATGTGCATGGCCATTGTTTAAATCTCAGTGTAAGAGTTGAATTGGAGTTTGAATAGCTTACTTCTATGGCACTTACATCAAATTATGATTGTCCTTAGCCATCTGCGTGTTCGTACTACCAGTTTCAGACGTCATATCTAGGATATAGATATGTTTACTATATAGTGTCAGATGGCACAGATGCTCAACGGCGTCATCATTCGGTAGGACATGAGATATGACTATACATATTAGCCATCCAAAACCAATGATTTATGCCATGATGGGATAGTGTTAGCCTTACTAAAGGAAAGTAACCATCGTGAGATTACCATATACTTCATACGGTCCAGGGAACTGCGAAATATCTTGATGAGTGGCCCCATTAATGATTAAAGGGAACCCAGTCAAATCAAGCAAAGAGTTGGTCAAAACACGTGACATATTTTGGTCTTTATCAGGTTTCTGTGTCTCGGATAATGCGATAGTATTGGTTGAGCCAATGATAGTTCTTGATATCGTCATATGCAGGCTGACGTCATTGTAAATGACCCCGCTTTGAGCAGGATCCGCGCCAGTTGGGCGGCATTAACAAACCCAACACAACCATAACTTTGACTTCAAGTACATGATCAATGTTATTATACAGAAACCGACACCCACGTCGCCATCAGTGGATTCTTCAAGGTTTTTCCATTGATCGTACGGGAGGATCTTCGAAAAGGCAAAGCAGTGATCATGAATGGTCAGTTCAACCTTACGCCGAGGGCAAAAGTTTGATTCAACTACTCCTGTACTACTAGATGTGTATCTACTAAAAGAATCCGATGCTAAGACTTTGCAACTTCCAAGACATACGTCTTAGAATACTATCATGACATCACAGTATTCATATACAAGAAATGATCCTACTACATTGATCTTAAGCCCCGTCAGTTGCATATCATTCCGATTTCTTATCTTCCGTCACATTGTTCGTTTGTCTCAACTGTAGTCTAAACCTCCGTTTCCTGATTTGAATACCCAAATCTGCGTTTCCCACCGCCAGTTTGAGTCTACTCCCCCCCCTTCACCTGCATCCCTCCTCAACCTGCGTCATTATCTCCCATCTTTTGCACATAATACTCCCTAACCCACAGCATGCAGCACTGCCAAATCACCCACATCACAAATCAATGCCCCCTTCCCCCCCGTCAGCATTCTCTTTGCCTGTAAGAAAGGTCTGCATCATCTTGTAACCCCAGTCTCTTTCTCCATCCCCTCCTTTAACGAGCCAATCTGATGGACTCGTTTCTGCATGCCCCTCACCATATTGTCCTTCCTTCTGCGGAGCATGCTTGCTTCTTTTTTTTTTTTTTTTCCTAGTTGCAGGTGGATTGGGAGAGAGGAATCCGTTTGGGCAGATAATTATTTTTCCCTCTTTGGATGCCCTTTTTTTTCTTCTTCTTTTCTCTTTTGTTTTCTTGGTGTTGCTCTAAGGTGTGGGAATGTGTCTCCCAGGGCTTGGGTGATGTGGGCAATGTCCCATTGTATTCCTATATTTTTTTTTTGGGTATGGCAAGCCGCGTGATCGCTTGGCTCGCAACCTTCTGGGTTCCCGCAGTAGCGCTGTTTATCTGCAGTTAACAGTATTCCATTACTTGTTCGGTTACTATATAAACTGACAGGGTGTACCTACCTACCCAAACATATACAAAGGCCATTTCGTTGTTACTAGGGGTCTTGCAAGGCGGAGATGTGAAGCTGGGCTGACGGTTACTGCAGGATGATATCATCAGTGTCCATAGCTGCATATGGGATATATGGGGCGTTGATTGATTGCTTAGTACAGTGTGTCGGCTTCTTGGAGATCATATGTGGTACTTGCATATATATATATGTACTTACCTGAAGGATTGATGAGAAACAAGGCAGGAAAACACAAGACAAGAAGAGAAGGGGGAAAACAAAGGAATGGGAATTTAGGAATCTCGGATGGGACGTAGGGTCCGGTTTCTATTTCCAAATGGTTTGCTGGTGATGTTGGGTTCAGAATTAGTTGATCCTGTCTATTTTTTTTCTCTCTCTCTTTTCTCGGTTCTCCAAGTCTTTATTTAGCTCATATTGTTCATGGTGTTTTTTGTGGTTTCTGGGCTGCGTGTTGGGCTTGGCACCGCACTTTGTAGCTTGCCCTGGCTGTTCCTGTCTTTGCCGGACAATGGCACATGACTTGGCTAGTTATGGGATGGTTGGGTTTATTCTTTTGGGAGTACTTGTTTTCTCGTTGACATTCGTTACTTGGGTCCATCCATCCATTGAATTTGTATAGTACTTAACTTTTTTTGGTTTTATCTTGGTGTAAATAATATTTGGTAATCTCACATCAAACAGTGTCCTGTTCCGATGCACATGATCCTCCCCAGGAACCCCGTGTTTTCTTAGCAATGGCTTCCGGAGAAATTGCTTGGATCATCACCATATTTTGAGTCAGTCTTGTTGTTCTACTATAGCTAAGATGTCTTTAACCAGAACCTAAAAAGAAAATAATTCTTATCAAGGTCTACAACTGTAATCATGACTGGGTCCCTGGTTACCACTATTGAGTGCCAACATATGTTGCCCGTCGTTGTATCGTGGGCGAGACAAGAAGAACAGCCCGGACTGGGCCCGTGATGGAAAAGACAGTATTAGTAGGGACCGGAAAATGGTATGAAAAATCAAGCAGTAGTTGGGCAGCAGAATATTGAGAGAAGAGGAATATTGGAGTCATGCCATACTGATATTTTGGTACCTGTAGAGCCTTGTCACTGCAGCGTAGAATGCATATAACAGCGAATCCCCGAAAGAAAAAAAGCAATTCCCCTACAAAAGTCAAAGCACTATGACGAGATCGCCGCCGAGACAGCAGCACATCATCATCTTTACCCTCATTTTCTGTATTTGTTGTTCTTCCGGTACCTAACCTCAACTAGAAATACCCCCTACAAGATACTTTAGATTATCTCGATAAACCTCAAAAACACCAAGCCAACTCACCTTACTCCCGACCAAGCCGAACCGACGTGGCTTCTGCCGTCTTTTTCCTTCTTTCCCCTCTTCCTTGTTTACGCTTTCCATGTCTCTGATTCGGCTGTTTGTTTATTACGGCCCAGAAAACGGGTTATAAGGGTGTTCCGTCCCGCAACTAAAACCGTGCATAACCCGACGTTGTCCAGCCCCAAAATGTTCCACTAATTCACACTGTCCCGTGTTTCCAAACCCCGCACACACAAAACATTATTTCTCCATTAGGCCATGTAACCAGACGTAATTTGCTACACACCCTCTTTTGTGAATATTTAAGTTATAGGATACGGTATGTTGTTGTCTCTGGTTTAATGTAGCGGAACGGCACGAGAAAAGTGTGGTGGATGCTGTGGAGACTTGCAGTTATGAAAGGTAAAGTGGTCGCTACAGGCTTTCCTGTGACAATACTGTGCAGCTTACGTAGACATGTCCTCATTTTTGGTGCTTGTTTCAACTTTAGCCAGTGATGTATTTCCAGGGCAGATATGATGAGGTTTGGGGCCCTCGGTGCTTGGTGTGGTTACCAGCTAACTATCTGGATGATGTGGACAAGGGTTAGGCGGCCTAACTGTTTCGGGAGTATCATGAAGTTATTCCAAAAACTGTGAGCAGCGTTAGGCTTCTAAATGCTGGTTGAATGATCTCCATTTTCTCTGTAACATTTAGGACCAGGGCCACATATGACCCTGACTACCCAACCACTAAGGTTATAACTAACTTGTACCGTGCCGTTTGCATGCCCATCTCATTGTGATATGATATCCCTCATTCGTGCGAATGTGACTGCTCACGCTACTTTCTAACCCTAAGAGGCAATGTACATTTTACCAGTGCCAACCTTTTCACGATAATTATACGGACAATTTGCGGTGATGGTCCACCGTTTTCTCGTCTTGGACTGCAATGAGCTCAAGTGTCTATCCGGCAAGGCAACAGGTAATTACATTCCCAATACAAGCCCCGCCTCTCAGTTAATTTTCACTTCACTGTACCTCCAGTAGAGAGTATAAACATCATGTTACTCACAACGCTCTGTCGGGTCGGCTAATCAACACTATTTGGAAATCCTCCCAAAGTACGCAATCACCGGGCCACCCACGCAAGGCAGAGAGAGAGAGAGGGACGACAAGAAGATACCATGACAATATTAGGAAGTAACCCTTGTAACTCTGAGGAGCATCGCTGTTTGAGAGATGCATCTACCCGTGCTCGGTAAGCCTAATTGATACTAGCTCCGGTGCTCAAGAAGGGGGGTTACTACCGGGGGCTTGTTGAGTGCTAGTGGCCTCACTGACCGGCAAGCACCCATTTTCTTTCTCAATATTTTGGTGTATTATCCCGTGCTTGCGATGGTGGGGTAGGAACAATAACTCGCGGTTGCGGCAGAGCAAGGCATGTAGCCGTGATTCTAGCTGTTTTGAGAAATTGTATCCGAGTCGGTCAGTATATATTATCTTGGGGGTCCTCTTGGCTGGTGGCTTGTTCGTGCAAAAAAGATATCAGATGTCATGTTTTCTCAGCATTGTGCCTATACCCACAGTTTCGAATATAGTTATTAGTAGCGATTAGTGCAGGGCAATGGCCCAAGTAGGAGACACGTCGAAATTACATGCTGATAGGTACCTACTGAGGATCTAGGACTAATGCTTGGATGTGGATATGTTTCTCTGATTCTTCCATTACCATAGCATATGGCAGTTTGTAGAATGGGTCTATTTGAAACCTGTAGGGATAGCCACCAGGTTCATGCACTCAAGCAAGGATAGGCATTGAGTACACTCGTAAGCATGAATCCCTCGTTTAGATGCTTCGTACCGAGTCGTGCTTCCTCGACTGTTTGTTCATGCCGTATCTGTGCTGAGCCTTGAGTAACTCAACGTGGCATAGTTTTACTCAAAAAGCATAAAAGCCTACAGCAGGAAAAAGGATACAAAATGGCAGATACAAACGCGAGAGAAACAGGGACAAGGCATGATTCACAAGGCCACGGTAACCCACTAGAGAACACACTAAAGGGACATATTTCGCAGTGGGGGGTTGCAAAGTGCATTTTGAATCATGTATCAAAGACAAAGCAGACCTGCACAACAAGAATTTCGGGGGCCTAAAACCAAGCGTAGACCAAAAGTGCCGCGTCACAACGACACCGCAGCGGGACCGATGGCAGTGGCAGTGGCAATGCCAGGGCTCTCACCTGTGCTCGGCTCCAATGTATCGTGAAGGGAAAGAACTAAGAGGTTGTCCATTTCCTGATAAGCATTATGCAGGGCGTAGAACGAAAGAGAGGGGACACGTAGTCTGTCTATTTCACGGAGTTGAGAGGAGGTTGTCTTGCTTTGCCCTCTCACAAGTTTTGACGCTTTAGCGGGTGTCTGCCTCCTCATCTCTTTCTATACAGCGTGTGTAACGTAGTATACAAGGATATCCCTACCCAACTCAGCTGTCTCTCTTAGGAATAGTAGCTTGTTCAAGCGACCTGGCGTATTGAAATAAAATTCAAAGATTGTCATCACTTTAGCCGTAGTAATCAACACACAGAGAAGTATACGATATCTCAGGGCAACATTTTTTTTTTCTTCAATAATGTCATTTGTATTAAAGGTTACTACTGTATTTCTTATCGTTTGGTGCCTTCCAAAGTTGGGATGAAAAATTAGTTGTAAACTGCGTTAGTGTCTTTGACGTTACACTAAGAGTCCCGGGAGAATTTCTTTTGACAACTACTGCATTTGGATCCAAAGCCTGATTGAACAACACCTTTGGAAGGAATAGACATTGGCCACCCCTGATCTTTGTCATGATTACAATGTGGAATTAAGAATCAAGTGTTTTAGGGAAATACCTCCTTAATCTGCAAGTATCCGTTCACCCTATGCTAACTTGGCCTCTGGTTTGCCCAAAGCCGAGAAGTCTGCATGATGAGATTGAGCTCCCGCTCCGCCTGCCTTTATTGCAAGCAATAATGCAAACAAATGGACACTATCAGCAGTTCACTGCGGCCGTAGTGAAAAGAGCCATACCGCCATTTTGTACAGCCTTTCAGCGGCACTCCCGTTTGCTTCTATTCTCGCAATGCTGCAAAGTACTTTGTTAAACGATCATCGCGGTGTAAAGCTGAATATTCTTTCATCCCACTTGGAGTCCAGCGCCATTTATAGCAAGGGTGTGTTGTTGTAATGGTAAATTCCCTTTTGAGACCTCTTTGGCGTTATACAATGGCGTACGTTTTAAAAATAATAATGGCAGACAAGGAGAGAAGAGTAAAAAGCCACTTTCAGCAGCCACTCTGCTGAGGTGTCCCAAAATGGCAATTTTATCCTGAAACGCCACGGCTGTGTATCACCAATGGCGTCTGTAACTGGCGTTGACTGGCGTTTGTGACGTTGTATTGAGCATGTGGATCGTGATTCAGACACTACTTCTTAAAATGTTCCGGTATGACTAATATTTGACTCTTGGCCATAACACTGCAGATTCTGTCAAAGATGAGCCGTCACATGTGAGACACATCAAGCTGTAGTAGATGGACGATTGGAGCTGACGTAGGACAAACTAGAGTAATCACCCTACCTTTGGCTAGATCCCACTGAAAGATTCTCTATACTTTAAACGCCGATCAAAACGCCGATCAAATGTCTGACCCTTGTGACGAGTGTACAGCAAATCCAAATTCATAAGCACTCATCACCTTCCCCGATAGGCTACCGAGCTAGTAGTGCATAGTTAGGATGTCTTCAAGTAGCAACCGGGAGGGACATGAAGCTGACCTTTAGTTAATGCCGTGTCTCTATTTAGCATTGGCGACATAAATCAAGCAATGCGATTTGTTGCAGCAAGTGATTGGAGAGGTGGCTATTCTACTAATGCAGCGTATTCATGCATCATGTGAAGACATAAATGCGCATGACTGGGTCGACGTTAGTTAGTGGGATATGAACAGAGACAGCGAGGATGTAGGGGGGGAGGGGTGGCAATTCATATGTGTTCTACGGGTGCTATTTCCATCTTGGGTACCAGTACATTCCTCATGATCACAAAATAGCAACTCCGATACGATTTGGATATGCATACCATCAATATAGCCATTTTGCCTTGCATCGTGATATTTGGGGCTTGCGTGAACAAGATCGAGCACAGCCATGATAGAAGCCTTCCCACCGCCCCCAGCAAACTTGTCATAAGTTACCACACATCTGCACAACAACCACTCTGTTACTTTATACTTGCCTTTGATATATGTTAAAAAAACAGGTCATAAGGTCCATATTGTGTTGGTCTCGACTATTGATGTATCCAGACCGGTCTGACTATGCATAAGCCCTTTCATGCACAGGTGGAGCTGGAGTTCAAAGTTCAACTATAACCGAACGCAATATCTATTCCTATCTTTTGATTTTCCCCCAAAGTTTCCCATTGTAACTTCTGTACCTATCCGTACTGCATCAGGCCAAGTCAACCATGGTCACCAGTGAAGCCCTCCTTGCCTTCAAAGGTACACCACCCAACGGTTACGTCGTCTAAACCAATCAAGTATGTTGTGAAAAAAAAAAGGGCGTTTCTATTCCTCTCTACCCATATCCACCGTAGTCATGCCGCATCGTTCTGCAAATAATGCCATCGAGGTTTCGCTGCATGTGCACTAGTGTTGGCAATGGTACACCCAATAACGGAGAAAAAGATGGGGAATCTGTCTCAAGATACTACAGAAGAAGGATGCACATAGCAGGCCTGGAAGAAAGTAAAAGTGAGGTTGCAGAGAGTGTAGTATGATTGAGAGAGGTCTGTTTTTCTCTTGACCATGGAACTAAAGAGACGCGAACTATGGGATCAGAGAGAAGGCCGGAAGTCCAAATGGGGGGGTGGAGAGACGATTCAGTAATTATCTGCACCCTATCAGATGATTTGAAACCTTCACGTGGTAACTTGTTCTAGCACCAATTCATATTTTGAACTGGCCCAGGCCCTCCATCGACCTCCAAATCCAAGATAGTAACTTGCACATGTGGCCTCTAAGGCTCCACACACCCGGAAATCTCACGAGCTACGGTTTTAAATATGCATACAAACACTACCAGGCTAGATAACAACCCAAGTACAGCATTCACAGTCGTGAACCTCCCGCGGCGGCCACTACATACAGCATGGCCTACTGGAGTCACGGTCTTCTAAGACATTTCCTTGTACTTCAGAGTCATCCTGTTTGAAATAGATAGTTAGCCACACTAAAAGTCTTCTGACAAGCCACAGTCTAGACCTGTCCATTAATGAGCTCGTTACAATAGCCTCTAGTGTATAGTGCCGTAGAGACAGACACCAGAGTCCCTAGCACAAACACAAACAAAGGTCGGCAAGCCAGTAAACCCGCACTCGCGTATTTCGGATTGTCGAACGTAGACTGTGACCGTCTGCGGACTATAGTTTCTAGGCCGCAAGAGCCAGTGAAGGGGTGTGCCTGTGACCCGACAAGGCGTTTTTGTGTGTATGCGTCGGGTGGAGGTTTATGTCTTGGTGTGTACCAAGAGACACTGTATACGCGGTGGTTTTTTTTTTTCTTTTAGGAGGAGAAGGGGGGGGTAATTTGTAGATTTTCTTATGGGTGTAGAGAAAAAAGAGGGATAATGTAGTTCTGGGTCGTTTTGGCTGTATGTCTCTGATATTCCATGGTGTAGAGCGCGCCGGACACCGGGCCGTCCGGACGGAGACATGAATATTGGATACCACTGGTTTTATTACAGTATTTGATGTATTTTGATCATATATCAAAAGTCTCCGAGCTACGATAGAATTAGCTTTGATACAAATGAAGAATCCCCCCTTCCCCCCTGGTAAACCCCGGAGAGGCCCATTGGCCCTAGGCTGTGGGTCAATCTTTACCTTTCACCAACAGCTACGCGTGACACCTTTCTTTGTTAATCTCATTTCCTATGCTGCTATCCAGCACATACATATGTAATGTACATACAACAAACCAGAAAACAAGGACAAGGCCATCAGAAACATATGCGCATACGCTTGCTGCTGCAGATGCGGTGGCCTGATGAGATGTCTCGCCGACCCGGCTGCCCGAGACTCGGAACGGCCTGTGAACCTAGACTACCAGGTTCAAAGAATGCATGTTAAGGGCACCCCATAGATGTAGTGGATTTTGACTCAGACTTGCTTCCGGGGTTGTATGCTGCTGAGTCAAAGCCTGATGACTCGTCGATTTACTAGAAAAGTATGGGTCTAGATTGATGCATGACCGGAACTCACGGCGGGGGAGCCTGTAAACTCCAAATATCTGGTTAGATTTGTCAACAGACGGACCAACAAAAACAAAAAGGACAACGCATCAAGATGGTCAGAAGGTAATGCGTAAAGGATAAGCCCCGCCGCTCCCAGCCTCGTTGCAATCGATCACCATCGCCACATCACCGCCTGATCATCTCGATCAATGTTCAATTTTCTTACTACTAAATCGATTCGTAGACCGATAAATCACTTCTCGGCTGTTAAAGCTTCCAAGATTAAACCCAAAATTCCACTCGAAATCCAAACACGTAATCTTTCGTCCGAGATTGGTTTCTGAAATCACATGAAGCGAGACTCCAGTCCGCAATAACCTTTTTTTCTATAGATGCTGACTTCTTCAACAGTTATAGCTCATGACCTTGAAATCCCCCCCGTAGACCCCTGGTAAGGCCCTTCTCTTCCTGCACTGTCTGATTCTGAACCATGGGTGTCTATCGATTTAGTGTGTGTATCTCTTCATTGCTCAGTAATTGCTAGCATTAGTGGGGAACTTAGTGTTACGTCAATGCAGATTTGTGTATGTTACTCACAATAAAAAGGACCTTTAGGGTTGTGTCATAATAGTGAAGGGTCTTGGCAACTTTCACAGTGCCCGGCTAACCAAGTAGGAAGGCTTTTCTTGATACTTGACGACTTCTTGCAAGACTTTAGGGGGTCAACCATCAACTCACTTATATGTCATTTTCAATGCTGTAGCTCTATTATCATATCTTGCTCTATTTCCACTCAAACAAACTCTCAGCTACCACCCCCTCGATACATCCCGTTTGCAGTAATTTCTTTCGTCTTGATATATGCTGCCCTAAGATGACGGTACCCTGTCTGTAGTGCATGTTCTCGCTGCATTGGAACCTCGCCTCTAATCAAGCCAATCAACATTATCTACCAATGTTACCGGCTATACAATTATAATAGAGTACAGCCAATATTCAACAAGATGCTATCACATACACTGAGATATTCCACACACACACACACACACACACACACACACACACATCAACTAAAACCCACCTCAAGCTCTCTCCCTAAAGAACAACAACACACCCTGTATCATGTAACCACTACAAGTCATATTTACTATCAAGTGATTTTCTCTCAGTATCAAAGGCTGCCATTCCCCCTTTTGCCTCCTCCGAGTTCACATACTCGGCTGGACGGTTACCCGTTTTGACATTTAGCGTTTTGGGCTGACAATGATTTTTGCCCTGCGTTTGCTTCCTGCGATCCGTTCTCTCATTCAAAGACCTCCCGTTATCTCCATAGTATTGACCTTGCCGTCCGGTTTCCCGATTCTTTTTTTGGGTTTTTTTTTTGTTTGCTGGACGAGATATATCTTAAACCTGTCCTTCCAAATGGGAGCCCCAAGTCGTTCGGATCTAGTAGGGAGTACGCCTTATTGTAGTGGGCTAGTACTATATCTTATCATCCAAAAGATTATAATGCCACGGATCCAACTCTGCCAGCTACTTGCCAAGCTGAATCGGCTCCTTTGTCACTACCTATTATTGGGCTCTCTTAACCATGAAGAATTGCATCGCAGGCGCTTCATGGTTCATATCTACGTAGGTGCAGTATCAAGCAAAAAATAGAATCATTTACTATCCTGAAGGAACAACCTTAGAACATAGTGCATGATATTCTATCCGTATTTCATGGGAGATCATAAGGCCCTCCATTCCAGTTTAGTGGAAGGGAGGATCAGCAAGCTGCAGGTGGCAGCTACGAGGTGAAAACTTGGTATCAATGACGTCTTGTGATACGACATTGATCTAACCCGCCCACTTTGATTGGTCAGCCATGGGCCGCTTTTATTATTAATACGTAGTTGATTTTATTTGAGTGGCGTGTGGAATATACTTGTTTAAGAGGTTATAATTCAAAAATAAAAAGACTTGTCAGGACGGATATTTGTCGGACTTAAGGACAAAGAAGTGATTATCACCTAGGGTTTGTATATTTTCTGACAGTACTAGGGCTACCCATCAACTAGGATCTTCGCAACAGATTAGTAATCTTCAGACCATTGAGGATAATCGACATCCGCCCTTTGATTCAGGAGAAAGCCCATCGTTGGAAGGACTGTGTAAACACAACCCAAAATGATGGTCGCCTTTTATTCAAGGTATTTCTTCTCACACACCACTCTCAGTTGTCATCCTGCACCTGCAAACTCTATATGAATTCCCCCCCTCCCCGAAACTCGCACATCCGTTTCGTCTTTCCCTTTGCCAGGAGTCTCCTGCCCTGGTGCGAACTGAGATATATGCACTCAAGAATTTCCCTTCTTGGCCACCCCCAGCTGAAGATGGAGACAGAGGTCATCTCATGCATTGTACTATCCCAAGCCACCCCTCTAATCTTGATATCAGCAGGTAGAGTCGGATCAAAAAAGGGAGAAGGTGACGAGTAGGTAATGGGAGGATTACTACCAGATCTGACTGGGGGTTCTGGGGACCTGACATCACAACGCAGATGGGCGCTTGTGGCAAGCAAGAAAGCTTGCATATGGACTTTTTGATAGCAAGAAATCGTCGGACCAAACACGTAAAACAAGCAATCAAGCCCATGTTCGGCGCAAAAAAACAAGGTCCCATTTCCATGGAAAAGTAACAAGAAGAAAAAGAAAAAAGAGGTTTTTTTTTCTTCCCTTTGTTCCCTGGCCTCGTGTTTCTTTTTTGTTCTCTCTAGTCCATGGCTCACCCATCTGGCGGTGTATCTGGAGGCCTCGTCCTGCCAGGTGCGGCGGACATGGTCATCTGCCCATTTGGGTAGTCGTTATCTTGACAAGCCACATACAGAGAGACCAAGTATGTAGGTGGTACTTACATATGTCTTAGCCCTTTCGAGACTACATATGGTACAACAGGGAGGTGTATAGTTTTGAAGGGTGGTTACGAGATCGTGAAAACGTTTTAATATCGTGGTGATGGCGTTTGGGGTAAACGCAGCAATAGCTACATATACACGATACTGCATGGTCCTATCAGATAGTGTCACAGTAAAGGATGTCACCACTGCCTTGGGGAGATGGGCTTCACGGTAGTGATATTGTTAAAGGGGGGGGTGTATGGTATGCGTGTATACTATATTCCTATCTTGAACATGTGCGTTTCGTCACAAAAAAGAAACCGTGATCTAGACTTGTAGCGGTTTTGCAGAAGAAACGTAATAAAAGGCCAACCGCCGGGTGCTTACGAACCCCACACTCCAAAAATAGTACGACAGCCCTGGCAGTGAGACAGATACCACCAACTCTGTACATTGTGCATATTGACCAGAAACGGTATTCGTGATTCCGTGATAATTTCCTTTTGAGGGGGCGGGGTTACTAGGGGACTTGACGCTGACAACAATGTAATTCTGACTCAGTCACTTTGTTGAGCACAGTTCTAGATGATAGGAACAGCGTACCGGGAGAGCGGTATGGTGACGTGGTTGTCCTTCCTATGGTTGTGTACATGCGATTTTTATGTTTTCTGCACACTGGTGTCTTGGCAGCCGAGGGTCTTTTTCCAAAAGAAGTAAGCTTTGAGGAGTCGAATGTTTTTTATCCTTTTCTTTCTTTCCACGGTTCATCAGCCTCAAAGAAGACAGGACAAATGGATGAATGGCTGGGAGAAACGGGGTATAACTAGGGGAGAAGAGGGAGAAGAGAGGGAGAGCATTCTTCTTCCTGAGGGAGTCACATGGACATGGCATCAGGTAAGAGCGAAAGAATCTAGACCAAATTGTCCGTATACGGTTACAGAGCGAGCGAGCATCTATCGATATCGAGAAAACAGAGACAACTTCGTGTTTCTTTTCTGGGGGAATTCCGGAAGTTACCGCCCGCCCAAAAAAAGTGTATCATACATAGTAACGTTTGGTGAATCATGACTCAAGACGACCTCTCGTCTTTCCCAAGATCTCGGCCGTGGACAAAGGAGCTTTTGATATAATACGAGAGGGTACCATATTGTCTGAATATTATATGGTATATATACTGCTGTTGCGAATCACCGATAGGACAAATCCGAGAAAACCAAGAAAGTAGCCCATCTCTCGGCCCTATTTCAAAAGTCTCTGGTTGGTTGGGCGTGTCCATATGGAAAATAGTAAAATCAAATCATCAAAAGGAGATGGAAAAATGGTTGCATGTCACTTTTACATCTAACAGCCACCCCAACCCCGGACATTCTGCTGCACCAACTATGAAAATGACGTCAATTTACAGTAGGAAGATAAAGGCATGCCATCTTCTTCCTTCTCCTCCTCTTTCTCCTCTCTCCTCGTCGATCGGTGAAATTGGCCAATACCGAAACAATCCAGTGCAAATCATACCAACTTGCCAAAATACAGGCATTATCATCAACAAGATGTACAAGACAAGGGAAGACCGTCAAGATTAAGCTCATCGTTCCGTCTGGCCGTCTGGCCGTCTGGCCGTCTGAATATTGCCACTGACATGAAACAAAGGAAAGAAAAAGAAAAGAAAGAGTGTCATATTAGGTTTCCTATAATTCAGTCATGCTATATAGGTCGGTGAACCCAGTCCAAGAGCTGCTGTTCCTTTGCATATTTTTCTTTTCCTTGATTACTTCAAGGTTACAGGAATAGCCTCGAGAACAAATGCATTGGCTTTTTTTTTTCTTTTGTCTTCTTTTTTTTTTTGCCACATGGAACAAAGAGGTTGGTCTTCTAGTCAGGGCAACCTTTGCTTAGCCGTGAGGTCTCTTGTAACCATCCTCCCCCATGGCAAAGCCCATGTCACCCTGTATCTAAGAGTTTGCATTATCAGTGGCGGTCAAGCCAAAGCCCACACAGCCTACAAGTATCAATATGTTTACAAAAGAAGGGTGAGGGGAAGAGAAGAAGAAAAAAAAACAGTTGGGATCCTCGGTGACAGGAGAATTTCTGAAACGAACCCAAGCAAGATCAGAACCTTCCATGTGCTAGTGTTGTAGTCTGCATGACGATGGCGATTTCCTTCAATTTGTATGTCTTGGTTAGCTTGATCGACCTTTGACTGAAAAGGATCGTGACTTTTCTCGCAGCTTAGTGTGGTATCTAACAAACTGACGGGTGGCCAACTTTGGACGTGTTTCATTTTTTGCGAGGCACATTACTGGGAGCTGGTGATTGGTTGAAACTTTTGTTATTGAGGATCGTGGCTTGTATTCGGAAGAACAAGGATAGGATGGGGCATCATGATCCTGAATTAATATTTTTTTTGGGAATTTTGGCTATTGCTGAATAATACTCTTCTTCTACGGCAATATCTACACTCTTTGTAGGTCTAGGTCGATGTACTAAGAAAAAAAAAAACCTTTGATCACTGTCATCCCAGCGGCCGAAATGAAGGGTTCATGCGGCTCAAGCTATGATCCAAGCTGGTCTCCAGTGTACTCATAGAACCTACTGGCTCTCCCATTCAACCCAAGTTCAACAAATCACCGGCCGAGTAAACAACCTTATCGAACCATGTACCCGCCAAGATGTCCGGCATACCAAACGCCGTTTTACACATTAAACAACTTCCTAAGCCTCCGCTCGCCAGGCACCGAATTCTTATCCCACCTCCTAGTCCGACCGAGTCCAAGACAAAATACCATGTAAGAACAAGTTATTACAAAGTAGAAACACGCCATGTGGGTAAGACCTCTTTGCGTTATTACTATCAAACTGGGCGTACGCAAGCCTTTCCCGACCCCGACAGATCCACCTCGGTGACTTTAGAGAGCACACACTCAAATTCTTGTTGCATGCTCAATTACATTACGGAAGCTTGTAATTCCGTAGAATTCCAACGGGCCATGCTCTGCCAACAGCTTTAGACTGTGACATTCTTGCTTCTGCGGTCAAAAGTATGTAGACACATGCCGATGTATAACCTTCATAGCCCGCATTCGCCTTATATACATGATGTGATATGAGGCCTCACAGATCATGGAAGGATGGCACTGAAAGGCAGCCAGATTTTTTTGTGACCACAAGACATGTGGATAGCTTTGTTCACTCTCCGCCGAATTGTTTTTTTAATATTCACATTTGTGGCTTATACAACAGAATAATACTCATCATATAATTGCACATCACTTTGATCACCCTTATACTATTTCCCCATTCCCATTCCTATCTATCCCCCCTCCCCGATCTTCGTAGCCTCCGCCCATCCGCCCATCCGCCCCTCCAAGAACCACTCACTCTCACCCCCCAAATTATCTCAAAATATCAAAAGTCCGCTGCAAGCGCAGGTCTCATGCTGACGCCCGTTGGGCCATCTGGATAATTACAAGTACCCTGCCAGCATATTGAGTATGAACAAGTACATCCGCTGAGGACAGCGGGGCAACCTAGCTTCGCCAAGAGTGGCGCCGCCTGTGCAGTCAACTCACAGGAAAAAGGATGGAGCTTGTGTTTTTTTTTTTCTCCTGTTTCTTTCCTGTTTTTTTTTTTTTTTTCCTTTTTTTTTCGTCCCGCAACCTCTATTCATGGGTTGGGTAGGAGAGAAAGATCAACCGTTTGGAGTCCATACTTCTTTCTAGTCAAATATGCTGTGATTTGAGCATATAAAAAGCCAAAATACTCAGAAGAGCAATATGAGCGGGCTACACAAAAAAAAAAAAAAACCAACTAAGTGGGTGGTGAAAGAGGCCTGCCGAAAGTGTTACTGAGCATGGGGCGGGATTATATCTTATCGATTTTTCTTTTCTTTTCTTTTCTTTTTGAAAGAAAGCGGATTTGGGTTTGTCACTTGCAGGTACTTCTGTAAAGCATGTTATGGTGGCAATATGCATTGGTGCCCATTGAGTGATACTTGCAAAGTACTTGTTGCAGAGCAGGTTATGTACCATTTACGCCTTGATCTGCAATAAAGGTACATTCCCAGCCCAACTAAGAATTTTGAATAGTAATATCCAAGGAGCCAAGCTACATTGACGGTTGACTGCAAATCTTCTCCCGCAGGCGGTTACAACGGCACACACTGAGTTCCGAGTTGGCTCCCCTCTTCAATGGCTATGTAGCAGCCGTTTGTTCGCTACAACGCGTACCAAGATCCACATTACAAGTGATTTGCAGCCTCCTTGAATTAAACCTTTTCATCAATATGCCACAATGTTAGTCCCGACTTGATAGTGCGAAGATATGAAACCACACTTGTAAATATGCTGGAAGGAACAAGATGGAGATCCACTATCACCAGCCTTAATGTCCCAAAGAAAGTCTGTCTACAGGGAGAATTACATCCCTTCTCATTGATCTGTTAGATACAAGATTCTGAGGCCCCCAAGTTTGTCTAATTCCGCTCTTGAGAGAGCCCACAGTGGGGATCAGCTAACTCGGGATAATACAGAAGGGGCTCCGAAGGGGTTTCGGAGATTCCCTCCAAGAGCTAGGGGCTAATAAATATAGCAAGATCTTGGACACCACGGAGATAAACCAAAGCTAGTGGTTGTAAGGTGACAAGCCAAAGAGGGTCACATGCTGGGTGTTTGGAATCATCAATGTAAGAAATCTTCATCTAAGAAAGTACGACCTGCAGTTGGTTTATGTGATTGGAGTACACAGTCAAGTCACAGCACAATTCAGGGAGTATTCAAGATTTGGAGAAAAAATAGTTGTAATTGTGCAGATCTGTATCAAATCTTGCAGAAAAGAGAGGCTCTTTGAGCCAAGAAACTATGAAAACAAGAGACCGTCCATTCCGAACATAAATGACTAACGACTAACCAACCCAAGTATCCCAATATGTGAGTCCCGTCCGAGTGCGTATGTGTGAAAAAAAAAAAAAAAAATGAACCCAAGAAAAACAAATAGTTCCATCCCATGAGCCTTTCCAAGTACAATGCGGGGGTTTCCCAATATATGACCTAAAAGAAATTCCAACAAAAGAAAAGAAGAAAAATAAACATATAATAAACAAGGACAAGAATGAAATGATATGGCAATGGGGGAAAGAAATGAAGCACCGAGACAAGGCGGCATGTCGGATGGTTGTGACCTGCACTCTGATATAACGCATATGCCGTGTGCTTCAAGTCCCCGCAAGGCACAAATGCAAAAGAGAAAGAAAAAGAAATGAAACAAAGCCAAAGGAGTCCTCTTGAGTAGTGTATAAAGGAAAATGAAAACGTGACATGACGGGGTATAAACGAGCAGACTAGATATCAAAACAAATGCGAATGCAAAGAGAACAAAGAAAGAAAAGAGAAATGTGTGCTGTGCTATGCTGTGTGTGCAATGGATGGTGGACGATTCGTGACAGGAATAAAACAGATTGTAATAGTAGTAGGGAATCCGCAACAGCGATAGTGACGTGAAGTGAAGTGAAAATAAAGGTTGAAAAATAAAGGTGAAATATAACTCGACTCCGCAGCCTCGCAAAAAAGGCGCTAGAGTGAGATAGTTCTTTAACCAGCTAAAAGCTGTGATAGTGTTAAAGAGGTATCTTAAGGGGAGGAAGAGGAGGGACATGTTGGATGGATATCCTCCAGGCGTCACGGGATCCGCGCGTAACTTGTTCTGACGTTGCGGGAGACAGCAGCTGGATCCGGCGCTCAAGAGCGGGAAAAAAAAAAAAAAAAGACATTGAAAGAGTCAAGGAGGTCGCCGGTCGAGGGCGGGACGGCGAGGGCCACAGAGGCCGGGCCTATTACAGCGCTTGAAGCAGCTTGAATGGCAGCGGGCAGGCCGTTTGGTTGGGTATATTGGTTGGTAGGTTGCAAGAAGAGAGAATAATAAAGAGAGAGAGGGGGGAGAGATAGAAATTGATGGAGCAATGGACCATTCAGCAAGTATAGCCAATGGCCTTGGCGCAGTGCGAGCAGTAGTACATGCCACTGCCACTGATAGGAACCATGCCAGTTTGAGCCGGATCATCAGTAGTGGTGAGCTCGACGGCGTGCGCGCAGCGCAGGCAACGGATAGTTTGGACAGTAATGGGCCGCTCCATGTGGAAGGAAGAGACGCAAGAAGACATTTCTGTAGAGTTGTGGGGTATGCAACAAGCAATACCAGAAAACGAAGAGATGAGAAGTTTTTGAAAGGTGGGGGAGTGGGCCGACTTTATAGATGAAGGCAGCAGGCGAGATATGATCAGATCAGTAAGGTAGACGAGATCAGAAAGCGGTTTGTAAGTGTGGTCGAGGAAGGTAAGACACTTGAGGGAGTAGTTGGCAAGACGTTGCGATGATGATTTGAAAGAGTAGAAGAAAGGTTGGTTTGTGGATGTGGAGCTGTGTGAGGTTGAGCAAGAGCAACAGTAATGGTAGTGGTAGTAGTAGTAGTAGTAGTAATAGAATATGAAAAAGACAACTGTGTATAAAGATGATATTGATTGAGAGATTTGGCTGAATACTAAAGAAGTAGTCAAGATATTGTGTTTGATGATGGAGTAATCGAGAATGCCTGTGAGTTAGAGGAGGGAGGGAGATCTCAAATATATATATATATATATATTGAAGTTGGTAGAGAGGCATTGGCTTCTTCACCTGGCACACATCTTTCTTTTTCATTGCCCCATGTTGCGCTTAGTTCAGAAAAAAAAATACGCTGAAAGGTCCATTTGAGCAGGGCTCCGAGGGTGTTGCCTTGGGTAAGATAAAATAACAATTAAATCTATTTTTGATAGGGGGGGTGCAATTCCACAATGAAATATGAATAAATTCAGGTGGGTGTGGTGTTTATACACCCTGATGTCCAATTACACGCCCTTTTGCGTTTTCTTTTGTGGTTTTTTTTTTGGCGTTTTTGGAGTTTCTGTTTTTAGCGTTTTGTATTTCTGCGTTTCGTTCAAAGACAATTAACAAGCCGCGTTTTTATACCTTTTTTTTTTTCTTCGATTATTTATTTATTAAATCTCAATGTGTTTTCTGGATTAGTAAATATATATATATATATATATATATATATATATATATAATAAAAATAAAAATACGCCTCATTAAACTAAACATCAACCATCTGTCCATATTCGAACCTTGTTTTCTCCATAGTCCAACAATCACCGTACAAGTGCAGTATTCTCATTTTTCCCTATTCCTTAAACTTTGTCATCATGACTCTTTGATTTCTCCATGTCCCTCTAGTTTCTTTCTCTTTCCAGTTATTCCCATCTGATTTCCACCTTTCTTCATACAAAAAAAAACAGAAAGAAAAAAAAAAGAAAGAAAGGATACATATGCTAATGTTAAGCGGACTCTCTCTCTCCCATGGTGCCGAAGGCGGGGCTTCTGCTTCAAAAAAAAAATTACTAGGCTCTTTGTAAATATCGACTCGTTTCATTTTGCTGACATTACAAAATATTAAAATATAAAAATGAAAATACAAACTGCCACCTCCTCCTCAGTCTCTTCACATGTGATGATAAAATGTTACTGATTATGTATATTCTCTACCCCATTGCCTAAAGTGCAAATGCAATGCAGTACATCTCTAAACCAGATTATGGATGGCAACACATGGCTGGTTTGAGATGCCCAGGCATATATAATAATAATAAAGCGCCAAGTAAACCAATAACTAACCCACTGTGTCAAGATCTGATGTTGACCGCCACACAAAGGAAATAACAGTCATTTAGTGATGGTGTGGTATTGCTTGATCCGGAGAAAATCACATGAAAATTTCATGACTGGCTCTGAATATACCAAAAATCAAATCAAGTAAAACACAATAAACAGATAATCAGGAGACAGTAATTCTCCCTCACAGGCCGGCCTCAACCTGTTACACAACCAGATATAATCAATATTCTCAATGTGCACGTCCTCTCCTTTCTTTCTTTCTTTCCTTTTTTCTCTCTCCTTGTGTAAAAACGGTATATCAACATTCTCCAACCCTTCCATCCTCACTGCTTACCACATGCCAAAATACAAACCACCCAAAACACTTGGTAGTCTGCCTATTGCTGTGCCTGGCGGGCCAGATGTCTGTCTGATTATGGAAGCATAAGACCTAAAAGATGCAAACATAACAAAAATAGACAAGTAGAGTGTATGGCGTGTGCGTATGCGTGTGTGTGTGTGTGTGTGTGTGTTCTAACATCTTGTTCCCGCTTCCGACAGGAACATGAACTTTCCGAGGGCCACACCTCCGAGTCGTAACGACGAAGAAACTCCAACCAATCACGTGTATTATTCTTTGCGGCGTAAGCAAGCAGGTGAGAATCAGCCTCTCTCTCTCTCTCTATCTCCACTCTCTTCTAGTAAAAGCAAGCCATAACCCTGCTCACCTGTCTTGCCAGCTATGCACAAAATTGAGGCCCAATACCCTGTTGTTTTCTTGTCTTTTGTCGTCTTGTTGGTTATCTGCATTCCTTTAACTCGCTGTTGTACCTTTTGTGGCCTAAAAAAATGGTGGGTTCACTCTAATAAGAAAAAAAATTGAGTGACTGATTGGTCTGTGTGTAAAGAGCACAGCTGAAGCTTCTTTTTTTATGGTCTGTTAGGGCTGTGGCTTTTTGAAACGCAAGCTGTGGGCAGCCGGTGTCTTGGAGATCCTCTCGGATAAAGCTGTCTTTTTGGGATCAAAGAGCACACAAGCATATTAGAAACAACCCTACTAGTGGTATGCGGTAGGGTTGTGTTATGGGCATGTAAGTTTTGAGACGTTTTATAAACCCGCTTATTTACCCGATATTCCCCTTAGTTTTTCACCATTCTCTAAAAGACAACAATACCAATATACAAATATTCAAATATTCCAACATGGATTCCAACCATACAGCCAACCCCGTTTGCAAACTATGGACCCTTACCTGCAGCCAAATACGACGTAGTTGTCACTAGAATGCTGCGCTGCCCGTGAACAAAAGAAGTCAAAGTGTTTATTTTTGGTCTTTTGTTGCTCAAGATTGTTTGCTGTATAGAAGTGGAGTTCCAATAAAAAAAGAAGCTGGATGAGGAACAATGGGATGTCGTAGGATGACTAGCCGTCAATCGGGACAGAGAATGGTGATGATTCGGTATTAGACAAACAGAAAGACAAGAAGAGAGAGAGAGAGAGGCATGATATGCATTATGAATGTTTACGTGATTGTCCGTTCGTAT
>MKGJ01000260.1:3041-33820 GCA_002018255.1 Bretziella fagacearum | reverse complement strand
GGGGGGGGGGGGTGGTGGTGGTAGGAGACTAGGGCTGAGGATGAATGCGGAAGACGAAATCTTGACATGTCACCGAGGGAGGGGGGATGGGAGATTCTCTCATAGTTAACTGGCCTCCTGGTTATCTATTTACGCGTGGGGCTGTGAGCTGCGGAGAGATAATTACATATATTGTAGTATTGTACTTGTCTTGTCTTGGTACTAGGGTTGTGTGGTGTCTGGCAGATTGTACTTCAAAACACATGGGTTATGTAATCACGGACCCCAGAAACAAGCGAGAGTAGGGTTTAGATAGGAGAGAGAGAGAGAGAGAGAGAGAGAGAGAGAGAAAGAGATGATTGATATATGCAAGTTGGTTGGTGCCTCATAAGCTGAATGGTCCCTTGCAGTAGCGTTGAATTTATGTTGCTATTCCTGGATATAGAGAGGTAAGTCCATATTGTAGGTATGTACCTACATGTGTACTTATATACTTATAGTCAACAGATGATAAAAAATGAAAGAAAAAAAAACAACAACTTGAATATCAAAACAATAAACAATGGCGATACGAGATTACTGACTCGGGTTAGCTCACAGATGGAGTTAGGAAGCACGTGATGGAGTCAGTAGGATGGGTCTTCGGGAGGAGAGAGGTTGTAGAGGTTGATAGTCATCGGGTCATCGGTAATACATCCGATGAATATTATGAATAATAAAAACATTCAAGTAAACTCTATCAAGTTATATTCATACAACATTTTGTTAACACCTTTCGTTGATGACACAATCTTTTTATCTTGCCGTCATCCTCGCCCGGGAGTCCCCGCCGACAACTTGTTCATCATCGACGCTAAATCCAGCTAGCTCTAGTGCTTCTTATCCTACAGTCAACCCTACAAATTCGTTTCCTAAACTCTAGTCTGGACAAAGACATTATCCGGACTGACAAAACATAATCTGACGTTCAGTGTGTTGATACTACTGGTGGTGCAACATGACTAGGACTAACTGAGAAGGTGCTCAGACGTTGACTTCTATTGGTGGAATGTACAAGGGTTATCATATATTAACCCTAAGCCTGTTTATTGTATATATAAAAGACCTTTATTAGACAAATCGCAACAAAATAATGAAACGTACAAGAGACGATAATTATTTCCATGTTTTCCTTTCCTGTCGACACCACACTCTGCACGACATAATGCAAGACATAAACACCTAGTCGTATCCAACGCCTCAATAATCAGACAGAATGAACCGTTCATTTGCCAGCCATCAATCCATGGCTAGTATCGTGAAGTTCTTATAAAATCCTAAAAGAGTAACTACCACACATAAAACGCCTGTGTTTTGGTGAAATACTGTCCACGTAGATTCCTTCCTGTTTCGTTCATCTACTTTCCTTATCCGTGAATTGGTGTGAAAACTCTGCACCCACACTTTTGATTTTTTAATTTTTTAAATTCCATTTCGATCATCACCGAAACCTTCTGCAAGGCTTCACACTCGCTGATATCCATTTTCTCATCAAATTCGCCATATTTGTTTGTCTGTTTTGACTTGTATGTTTGATTTCTTTATTTCCAGACAACTTCTGAACTATCCCTCCCCCCCAAGTCACTGTGATATTGTTGCAGATCTACCTTTGATTTCGTTCTCTCTGCCAATATCAAGACTGTCTTAACAAGATCCAGGTCAAAATCACCCTTGCGCTATATCACTCACCAAAAAGGAAGAAGAGAAAAGAAAAAAAAAAACAGAAAGAAAATCAGGGAATAAAAAGGACATAAAAGAAACAAATCGAACCCCTGGTTGACCGCTGATAACTTGCAGCTACTTGCAGGACTAGGACTGGAACAGCATAGGTCCAGCCCGTGAGCCAAGACCGGCCCGCTGCAAGTCAACGGCGCATCAAAAGACGACGGAACGGAAATGGTGGTTCTTGGTTCGCGTCTGGGGTTAGCCAAAGTAAAGGTCTGGTTTTCCAGTTTCATGATGTGGTTGAAACAGATAACTGACGGTATTTTGGACTTGAAGATTTCAACGAGTGTGATGTCACCCTCCCTTGTGTGAATATATCCAACCGAAGACCAATCACCCACGGAATATCTGTCATCTCAGTTGCAATCCCCCTCCAAGTACCTACTTACATACACACCGTACTATCTGGTCTCAAAAATCCACCGTTGTGCCATTTCATTGCGACAACAACCAAGAAGACTCTGAAGCCGTCCAGACACTTCCATCAAACCAGCCCGAAACCGAAATCGATATCTTTCTCTCTTCGTCTCTTTGTCTCCCTCGAGCCTCTCGACCTTAGCTTCCCGTTCACCTTATTCCTTGTGCGCAGCAAGCATCGCCATAGCTTCGATCAAGGGTTTGGGCTCAACCACTAGACCAGCCCCCATATCTTAAGCTCTGATAGCCACTTTTGATCGTCCGCTATTAGCATCCATAAGCGCAACGCTGCCGGACACCAGCGAGAAAGGTTAAGAAGAGAAGAAGATAATAAAAAAAAAAAGAAGGAAAAAGGAAAAGGCGCGATTATTGTTGATTTTAGTGGACTAGACGAGTACGAGGATTGGTGGCCGCAGCAAAGCTGTGAAAACGATATTTAATTTCGTTTTGGTTTCTTTGTATAAAAGAATTCAACACATCTAAGTTGTCTTTTGGTACCACATAATCTCATGCGGGCCCCCCTTTCTTGATATTGTTTATTTTGAAGAGTGTTTCCTCTTCAAACTCCGCCTCCGCCAAAATTGTGTCTTTTCTGTCTTCCCCTTCCTTTTGATTCCCATAGCTTGATGCCTATAGGACCTTTTAAGCTCCTGACAGCTCCGAGAGAAGAGTTTCTTCTAGACCCCCTCGAGAATTTTTTTTTTTTTTTTGCGAAAACCACGCTAAAAAAATTATACGGAAATCTTCACTTCTGGATTCTTGAACCTGCTGTAGACCTAGGCTTCCCAGGGTCCCTGACAGGCGATAGCTTCCCTTGAAATTTGCCACCTTGATTCTGATTCTGATTCCTCCTCCCCCCCCTCTCTCTGCCACAAGTTCGACTTACTCTTATGAGAGTGAGATTTTGATGGACAAGGACAAGACGGACTTTGGGATAAAGCGGCCCTTTTTTTTTTTTTTTTGTGTGTGTTTTGGTGGTTGGCCGTTGTTAGACCGCTGAAGGAGACCGACACATCTGCCGCTTTGCCGGTAAACTCGACGACCTAGACAGACGACGATATCGTGGGGAATCAAAGATATTGAGCCGTCTTGGCTTGTCTTGGCTTTGTAAGTTTTACTCTACTACAACTACATCACTCGCCGCGCTGGTCTTATATATGGACATAATACCTACTTGATATCTAATGAGATGAGTGGCCTGTTCCATTCTACTGACCCCCTATCACTTATCCGCTGTTTTCTGCCTTCAGAAAGCCCTGTCCACCCACAAAGATCATCAACAACAGCGCCTCTCAAGTCTTCTCGTTACGGAGCAAAGGGAAACAGACAAAAGATTACACCATCACTTGCCATTGCCAACCGGTTTTCCCTTCCATTGCCATGTTTCCAGACTCTTTACCTTTGATATTCATTTCTTTTGATTCTTGATCATCCCCATCTGATGGGGATATCTGTTTCTAGTCTGGGGATTTATTTTGGTTGCTATCATCATAGTTCGATTCATAGTTCCGACGGAAGCCTACATCTATGCATATACGAGTTTTAACTAACACTTGCTTCACTTTGTAGTCTATAAATTTGTGCTTTCGCTCGGTGGCTTATTCAGCCAATATTGATCCCTTCAGAAACTCTGACCCGGAAAACAAGCAGCTGGAAGAGACTAGATATATATACAGCTCAGAGTACTGAGTACTACTGACTTGACAAGTCGCAACTCTGCTGGCTGGCCACAGCTTGTTCCGCTACTGCACGGTACCTGGAGAATCTGTTGTCTCAGAATCTCAGAATCTCTCTCTGTCTTGCTTTTCACTCTATCTTTCTAACCGTTCTCCTGCATCTTAAGCCCTTCAGTTTTTTCATATTTTTCTCCCTTATCAGCCTAGAACTGTGAACTGGGTTAGTACTGATTCATTTGAGGGCTATTCTAGCCAGCTCTACGGATACCTACTGTACACCCTTTTTTTTAAATTTTTTTAAATTTTTTTTTAAATTTTTTTTTAAATTTTTTGGTGGCCCCCCCCACCACCCCTTGTGCTTCCTCTCCCCAAGCCAACAGACCAGGACAGCCCCCAGTCGAGGTCTAGTCCTTCCTTTGCTTTACCGACCACAACCACGAAACAAGGCACGCACGTCGACCAAGAAAGTGAAGGCAACCCTCACTTCATCCTTCCTGTCTCTGCTCGTTGGCCTATTCCTTCTTGAACTCCGCGTTGCTTTTTGTTCTTCCTGGCCCTGTGGTTGTTCCGTCCCTCTTTCTCTCCCTCTCTCTATCTCTGTGTGTTGTGTGTGTATGGCAGGCCTGCCCAACTGGCTTCCTGCTCTAGCAACTTTGTTTCTCTTTCTTTGCATTTTCTACTTTTGTGTGGAATCGTCTGTGTGAGTGTGAGTGTGAGTGCAGTTGCAGTCCAAATATTCCCTTTGCATGCACCCACGTTGATAGAACGGCAGCGCATTGCTTTTTTTCTCTTCTTTTTTCTTCCTTCTTCCTTTTTCTGCTCAAAGTATCGCTGTTCTCGAGGAAACCGACTGCTGCTTGGATAAACATACATTATCAATACTGGAGAGCCACAGGTCACCACTACCTCTTCTCCTCCCCCTCCTTAGTATCTCCTGCCCATACGGCGCTTTTGCTTTCCTCACAAATCTCAACCTGACAAGATACTACAAAAATAAGACACCACCGAATAAGATCAGTGTTATCTTTGTCTATTCTAAACTTGAGAATAGCAATCACCCAACTTCATCTTCACGCCCATCTCTTCCTCATTTCAACACGAACCCGACGATTACGATTCCTCGTCTGGTTGCTTACCATCTCTAAGCTCCAAACTCCACGCATCGCACGCACATACATAAAAACATACACCCACACGTACAATCACTTTTTCTTTCTGTTCTGCTATCAGCTAAACTAGCAAACGACCCAAATAGAATTCGACACACAATATCACTGCATAATCAGTCGCCCATCATGGAGAACCCAGCAACGCCTCTTGCCGACTACTTTTGGATCGCGGGTGTCGAATCTATTACCTATAGTGAACCCCCGCAAATAGAATCCACAATTGAAGAAGATGTCGAGGTCGATTCCTCGTCTGCCAGCTTCAAGAACTCTATTAGACATTCACGCAACAACTCATGGAACCGCAACTCCAAGATGTCCGAAAGTCGCTTCTCTATTCACACCCTCGAGGAGATCGAAACCAGTGGCACCAAGAGCAACCGAAGTAGCGCTACGATTCGTCCTAGTGCTAACCCCGTCGGCGCAAATGGGGATGTAGATACCGCACAAAACGGCGCTACGCCCACTACTAGCATCATTGGCACCGGCAGCCTGTTCCGGGACCCTACCGAGGAGCCTGGATTCGATTTTGACTCGGCGCTGGTGAAGTTTGCTGCTGAGCGCGAGGTCTTTCTAGATGATCTAACGTTTAGCGCTGGCGCCAAGTTGCACTCGCGACCTCCAATGATTACACCGAGAGCGGAGCGTATCAAAGCCGATGAGATGGACCCCACCGGGAAAAGAAGTCCCCTGCGCAGCATCAAGGGTAGTATCCGCCGTAAGATGAGTTTCAGGGACATTCATAGCTCGCGGAAGCAACCCGGAGCGAGTAGACCTGGTAAGTTCAACCTCTTGGATATTAATGGTGGACAAAACAAAAAAAAAAAAAAAAAAAAAAAACCCCAAAAAATTTTTTTTTTTAAATTTTTTTTTTTAATTTTTTTTTTTTAAATTTTTTTTTGGTGTAACTAGAAGTCAGCCAAGCAAAATTAAGCAAAGACAGCTTCTCTAGCAAGCTGTCAGAACTCTAAATAAGCTCAAGATATGGTTTGAGCTGTGCTCTATGATTACACCACTTTTCCAACATTAGACCTTCATTCGTTTCTATGGTACATTATGGCTCACACTAGCTAACAGCGTCCCTGTCTGCAGCTTCGGTTAGAACAACGAAGCGTTTAAGTCAGTACAACTCGGTAATTCCGCCCCCCGAGCCCTTGGCTGAAGATCCCGACATGCACCCTTTGCGCAAACGATTCGAACCCGTCCTTCTCGACCGATACCCACCACGCGAGGCCACTGAGGAAGTGGCTCGGCGAGGCAAGTTTCCCGACTATGTACCCATGTTTGCCTTCCCCAACGATATCCAGATTGTTTCATCCGACGACCGACCTCGGTCAACATGGCACGGATTTACAATGACTGGCGACGACAACAACAAGATTTACGGTATAACAGTCATTATATGGACGGCGCTGAGCTCAGAAGTGGCGGAGCAGATTGAAAAGAGATGTGAAAAATGGCGCCAGGGCCACATGTCCAACGAGGAACGCGAGTTAGCGGCCAGTCTTGGTTTGCGCTTGGCCGGCGAGCGTGCACACTTGTCACAGCTACTCACCAAGCTGCCGACGGTAGCGTCAGGAACGGACGAGCGCGATAGCCTGGAGGACCAAATCAGTGCAGTGGAGGAGAAGATCTCGCTAATGACGGAGATGTTGCGGCCTCTGCGCCATGGTGCGGCATCAAAGATTGATGGGCTGACGACGGGAGAGAGTGGGTTGTGGGCGCCGCGGGCTTACGGTATCCTAGGCCGTGATGTCACACGAATGTCATTTTGGAAGGAGTGGTTAAAGGCGGTTTTGGTACCAATGACAGATGGGGCGATTCTGCGAGTTCCTGCCAGCTCGCCTAAAGTGGGCAAGTGGCAACCCTTGGAGAGATATGTCATCAATCTGTGTGTCGAGGCTGTCAGTCCATTGTCATCCAAGACGCAGGTAGAGCTTGGAGTGCGTGAGTTGCGCATGTATGCGCGTAATGAGGCCATCAACGAGATTCCTGGGTCGCGGACCATTGATATCTACAGTCTGTTCCGCAGTCTGTCACTAGAGAATATCGTAGCGCTGTTTGAGTATGCGTTGTCGGAGAGTCGCATTATTTTCCTTTCGTCACACACCAGTATGTTACACCTGGCTTGTCATGCACTTGTCAACCTTTTGTATCCGTTCAAGTGGGCTAGTGTTTTTATTCCAATTCTGCCGGCTCGATTGCTCTCTGTGCTGGAAGCGCCGTGTCCGTATATTGTTGGTATTGAGCGGCGATACGAGCGTATTGAGCTTCCCGACGATGACTACGTGCTCGTTGATCTGGATCAGGACACGATCGACGCCACGTCGCAGCCGATTCGTCTGCCGAGGCAACATCGCCGCAAGCTCATGTCACTGCTGCAGCTCGCGGCGCCCGCGAAGCTGCGGTATGGTGTAGCTACGGGCCCTCCGCCATACGGAGTGGAAACGTTTCCATATGATGCGTTCTCGTCGGAGAACGAGCATGTGTTCAACCCCAAGCCGGCGGCTAATACGCTTGGCAAATGGGTATCGCAGAACTCGTCTACGTTTGGTGAGCCTGATATTGGGGCCGAGCCGTCCAGGCCACCTGTCTTCAACGCCTTTAGTCGGGCAAAGTTGGACCCTACCAAGCCGGACCGACCTGGTACGAGCAAGTCATCGCACGGCAGCCCGCCGTCATCGGTTTCGCCTGTCTCAGGTAGCTTCCCGACTATTCCTGCGGCGCCATTAACACCAGTATCACGCACAGACTCGGGGTACTCATTCCAGCACACGCTGCGGGAGAAGCGATCGGGGCACTTTGATGAACGCGGACGGCGTAGTTCGTCGTTTGGCGTCGACAAAGGCCTAGCGCATAAGCCCAGCATGCCGTTCCTAGGACATTCAACTAGCGGATCAGTGTCAGCCATTTCGATCGACTCGCAGTCGTCATACGGTGGTGGTAGGTACGCGCCCTCTACGTATGCGCAGTCGACGTTGGCAGCCTCGACCATTATGCCTAACATGATGGTGCATCCCGTAACCAACACCGACACGACGATGTGGGTCGAGGGGCACTGCTTCAACTGGAATGCGAATGATCGGTCGGCCACGTGCTCCATTTGCGAGGAGCGAGCAGAAGGTGACGGCATTTTCAAGTGTTCGGGATGCGAATCCTTTGCGCATAATCGGTGTTTGGGTTTTGTCTCGCTAGTGTGCCCAGATGCTTTCCACCCAGATCGTATTCGGGCAGCGTTTGTGCGGTGCTTTGCTTCGCTTCTGTACACTTACCGCAAGTACATGGGCCGGCCTTCAAAGGAACAACGTAATCACGGACAAAACTTTGCGTTTGACTTGGATGGATTTATCAAGAGTTTACCGTTTGAGCAGCAAGAGTATGCTATTATGCTACGTGGAACACAGGGTAAGTACTATGAAATGAAACCTCTTGTTACTTTAACTACCAAATGTTGATACTAACAACGACATGATTGTTCACAGCGTTCAATGAGTTCATCCATGAGCGTGAGCGTATTCCAGCTGCAGACCCTTCAATTCGCCTCTTTGATGAAATCATCCTGGCCAAGAAAGGCCGTGGTCGTCCTGGGCTTTCAAGCGGCCTGTCCCGTCTTTCAGTCATACGGGCCTCCCATGGGATCTCATCGTTGGGTACGAACCTGGCGGCATCGTCTCGTGGCGGCACGCGTATTCCGAACTTCCTTGGGGATACCGGTGATCACATTTGGCGCACCGCCAGTGTGATGCCGTCGCATGCAAAGTTCCCAGGGGACTACCATTCGGTGGTGTCGCGGATTCCGGCCAAGTTGGATACGTCGTTGATGAATGCGCCGCGGACGATTCAAGGGGCGCCGGTGAAGGGCAAAGCGGATAAGAAGATGTCACGGAAGCAGGTGCCGAGTATGTTGGGGATTAGTGCGGCAGATTTGGAGAAGTCGGGACTAGCGGGTTTAGCTGCGCCTTAGGCGTATCAAGTAGAAGACAGAGGTGAAGATAAACGAGCAAAATCTACCATATTGGGAACTCACATGGAAGGACACATACTTTTTTGGGAGGGTTTTATTTTCCGGAGTTGGGGCCGAGAGCACTTGTCTTTTATTGTTTACTCTGTCTCTTTTTTTTCATATATTTTTTATTATTTTATATTTTTTTCGTTTGGTTTGTTTTTTTTTTTTTTCCTTTATTAGCTTATTGAATTTTGGTTTTCTTTTCTTTTTTTTCTTTTTTTCAGTATATTGAAAGTTGCTAGTTTTCTTGTTGTCTGTGCTATTTGTGTATTGAGCACGTCATGCTATGCTATTTAGCAGTTGTTTGATGGGTGGAGATAACGTAAATGAATAATAGTCTTCAAGTTCGACTGGGTATCATGAATGTGTAGCAAATGGCTGTGTGTGCATCTAGCAAAAGGTCTACACCGTAATCCCTCCACTCCCACTTCCACTGGGCCCCGGTCCTGGACCCGGCCCTGGCCTCATATTCCGCAGCTTCGGTTGCCGTTCATAGGCATTAGGACTCGGTCTCCGCATTGCCTTTTTAGCTTTCCCCTTTTCTTTTCCTTTGCCTTTTGCGTTGTCGTGGGCATCACGTGGGTGTGAACAGTCGTCGGAATGCCGGTGTGGGGTCCGTCGGGGGTGATCGCTGTCGAAGTTGGAGTCTGAATCTGAATTGGAGGAGTCGTTGTCGGAGGAAGAGGAGCTGGATTCGGAGGAGGAGGAGGATTCACCGACGGCGCGGGGACGGTGGTAGATGCAGCAGACTGTGGGTTGAGGCAAGAAGAAGAAGAAGAAGAAGACGGGAAGATTAGCTTGATGGAAGGGGGTTTGATAAGGGAGAGAGACGGAGGGGGTCTTACTTTTGGATTTTTTGCGGTTGAGGTGTTCGTTGTCGACGACGTCGGTGGCCCATTGGACGGAGCGGTCTTCGGGGGGTGGGGCGCCGTGGAGGCGGAGGATTGCGGGGGCGGCGGTGGAAGAGGAGGAGGAGGGGTCGGCGGAGGTGGTGGTGTTGTTGGAGGAGGTGGAGGTGATGGTTTCGGCGCGGGAGGCGTGGGTGGCGGGGGTGGGGGGGTTTGTTTGGCGGAGGCGGGACATGGTGAAGATGGGGGAGGAAGAGGGTGAACGATGAGGAAGAGCAAGAACGAGGAGGAAGGGAGATTGGAGGAGGGGTTTATTGGGTCTATTAGAGCAGATCTTCAATTGATCAGCTGGGATTTTATGGGTGAAAGTGTACAAAGGGAAGTCGTTGTTTGGGTGGGATGATTGGTGATGTTTTGATTATGAAGTCATTGCTGACCAAGAGGGGCAAACATGTCACGTGCTTTTGGTTAGGGTTTAGACCCTATACAGAGGACTAAGTAGGGCACTACAAGATGGACTAAGGACTTGGAATATTTTGAATGTAATTACGCGATTTTTAAATATTTTTTGAACAATTTTGGATGATTGAGTGGTGCTGGTTTGTAGAAATAGAAGAGAAGATGGACCTGGTTGGAAGGTGGGTGTATGCAGCACACAGACTTACTCTTTGCTCGTACTCCGGCTCCTAATGTAACGATGAGATGGATGATGGATGACAGGTGAAGCGTGGAACCAGCGAGGGGGTTACATAGTGGTAGTAGTTATAGAGGGATGTGAAGGGGGGTTACGGAGGTTGGATAGTGGTGGTGGTGATGCTGTAGGCTGTGGAGGGGTAGTTGGGAATATTGATTGATTTCCCAGGATATCTGGGTGTGGATACAAAACTATTCGGCCGTGACGGATGCTTGGGTTTCTTCCCTTTTTTTGATTCAGTGGCGAATGTAGCAGCGGCTTGGTAAGAAGGGAATTCAACTAGTTGGGTTGATTGTATAACTGGGGCTGAAAAGGCGCAGTCTTTGACGATCGGCGAGATCAGCGGGTGGAAATCCCTACATTGGGGTTGTTTCGGGGGAGACACAGTGAAGGAATGGATACAGGTGAAGCACAAGTGGCACAAGAGAGAGAGTCAGAGGTGGAGTAGGTAGCAGAGTCAGTGTAGCTATTAGAGTTTTTATTTTTATATTTTTATATTTTTATATTTTTATTAGGACGACCAGTGAAATAAATATACTGTGATTTACCGTGAGAGGGTGGACAGATGGCGGTGGCGACATTCAAAAGGAATATACATGATGATTATTGTCCTGATCTTCCCCAGTATCGTCTAGCGATATATCCATTAAAGGTAAAGGCCTGGAAGTTGAAATAAACTCTGAATTTATTTTTGGCTACCTTTTTTTTAAACCCCTTCACCAAGATAACTCAAAAAAGGATAAGAAATCAAACAAGAAAAAAGAGGGAAGGAAAAAAGAGAAAATAAAAGGAAAATAGTTGCTTGATAAACAGTTGTTAGATAAATAACAAAAAAGGCAGGAAGTTTAACTTGTGGTTCTTTCCTTTTTTGGAAACAATAGAAAGAGGGTTATCGTTAAGGTTCCTTCCTTTTATTACTTTATTTTATTTTTATTTTTTCTCAAAGTCATTGTCTTTTCTTTTTGAATATCAAGGCGCATAAAAGGAGGAGGTAATCACAGACAAATGAAGCCTCTGTTTCTGTTATTTTTCTTTTTAGCGTAGCTTACGGATACAAAATATGCAAAGAATCGGATATAGCGTCCGTCTTGCTGCGGCAAGCGGTTACCTGCCACTACTGCAGCTGATTATACCGTGCATATGCACATATATACATACATTGTATCCCGACAAATCCCCCCCCCCCCCCCGCGCCCACCTAACGAAAGCAAAAGTCAAGTGAAGCCGTAACGCAGAAACACAACAGACAACGCCGATTCGACTAGGTAGAGGGAGATGGCCTTCAAGTACGGCAAGTAAAAAAAAAAAGGGGAGAGAAAAAAAGAAGAAAAAAAAGGGTCGAATAGGATTGACAAACGAACTTGTTAGGGTTTAAATGAGGCGGGGGAGGGGGGCTATTGGCTATTGGCGTGTGAGGGAGGCGGAGTTTTTCTATGGAGAGTCACGGGGTTGGTGGGAATGAAAAGGACTGGGGAGGGGGGAGGAATACGATATGTGATGGAAGGGTTAGTAAGGTTTGTATTCTGAGGTTGCCTATAGGTATACTATATAGGTGATTTGAGGTGTCTATATTTTGAAATGTAGGCCGAGTTTCCGGAGGGTTTTTCTACTGTGTTTTGAATGATGATACTATGTACGGGTCGGGCGGGTCGGGTTGTCTGGGCTTCGGTTGGATAGGGATTGCAGGGAAGTTTTTGAAAGGGAAATTACATAGGATAGTATGAAGTGTGCTGTGTTGCTGTGTGATGGTCAGATTCAATGTGATCAGGCTGATGAAGGGAGGGAGGGCTGCGAAGAGGAGTTTGTGAAGTAAGAAGATAACAAAGAGGGAAGGGAAGGAAAGAGAAGGGAAAAGGATGATGGAAGAGGGGGGTTTTATGTATTTAATATATTTTATTAAATAATAAAATTTTCGTTTCTTTTTTTCTTCTGCTTGGCAGTTGAAATTGATTATGTCTAGGAGACTATTTCTAGGAAGAACAGGTCCACCCGAAAGATGATATGATGTGACTATTGGTTCAACAGAAAAAAACAAACAAAAACAGATAGGAATACCCACCCACCCACACCCTCAAAGAGAACCCGCATATTATTTCACATTCACACCGTCAGTTCATTTTCTTAATCCCGTTATCAATCCACACACAACCTAACAAGCTACCCGCCAACCGCCCCGCTGTATGCTGCTTGCCCACTGCATAAGCATGAGAGAAGGGTAAAAAAAAAAAGAAACCTTGTAGACAAAATACACAGAGTACTTTGCTCTTATTGGACTATTTAGAAGGGGGTGTCGGATAGGATGTGAGAGGTGATGATGGTTGAATTGTGGCCAAGTTCCAGGCGGGAAAGGGAGAGAGAGAGGGGGGGGAAGGACAAGAACTATAGGCATAGGAAAATAGAGGGAGGTAAGCAGAAGAAGAAGAAGAAGAGGAGGAGGAGGAGGAGGAAGAAGAGGAAGAATTAAAGGAAATCCAGATGGTGAAAGGGAACAAAGAGAAAGTGAAGGAAGTTAAAGACAGAACGAGGTATTCATACGAAAAAAAAAGAAGAAAAAAAGAAAAAAAAACCCCCCCCATTTAAATCTTTTATATATTTTCTTCCTAAGCCTTGTTTATCAAATTTCTAGATTTTCTTTTGTCATTTTTTTCTCCGAGCACTAAAAAAAGATTTTTATATTATTTTTCTTTGGTTTTTTCCAACTCAGGCTACAAACCATTCCTTCAACAAAGGACCTTGTTTATTCTTTTATTTTTAATATACCTCTTGTGTCCTTTACAACAACCTCAAGGCCCCGAGTTAGGCTTTGTTTGTCTCTTCCCCCCCCCCCCCTCAACCCGGTACATACAATCTTCTTCTGGTCATATCTTGACAATCCCCGGATAATCACTCTTCTTGTCCCTTCCCCGGGGTTCCTATTTACGAGTGCGTCGCACCTTCAGCTTATCCTATACATTTTTATCTAGAGATCCCAATACACCCGGGGGGATTGCTTCTAAACTGTACCTACATATATATATATATATATGTATGAATAATGTAGGTACTTACTCGGGGAGAAGACCAAAGCGAAAGTGTGATGGGCAGATCGTGAAACTGATGTGGAAAAAAAATTGATTTTTATTTCCTTTGTACCCATATCACATTTTATTTAGACTCATAATCGTAGAACTATTGTTCTCTCTCGCATATATATACTATTGAAAATTTTCATTAAATTTCTTTTTTTTATATATTCTTTTTTTTTCTCGTTCTATTGACCAGTTGGAACTCAGAGAAATAAATCCGATTTTTTTTTTTTTTTTTTCAAATAGAAATGGTCAACAAACCAACCTATATTTGAGAAAGCTTTGATGAAGCTATTCACAGATAAAAAAAAAAAAATTCTTTTAAATATATTCAATACATTCTACTACCAGCCAATCCAGGATATATTTCAATTCCTCATAGCATCAATCTCTTCATCAACCAAGTTACCTACAAAAGATTCAAAATAATTACTTTTATCCCGGGAAGATGAGAGATACCCTTGGGTTTATCCCGGTTTGACGGCCCGGTAATAATTGTTCCTTATTGAATTTAATTGGACTTTATAACTCCACAGATCATATATATATATATATATGACAAAATATCTAGAATATTTACAGAGATACTTGAAGCAAACTTGAAGTGTTTCAAGTCATATCTTTCATCTATCAGGATTTGTCCTTTTATTATTATAGAAAAAAAAAAAATAGAAAAAAAAAAAATAGAAAAAAAAAGTCCATCATCACCATAGTGCATATCCTCACCCCGGTACCTGCATATCCTCTCTTGTTCAAGTATATCCAACTAACCCTACCCATAACCCCATTCATCTCATCTCATACAAAAAAAAAAAAAAAAACCCTCTCCTCTCCCTCTCGGCTCCCTCCCCCCCGTCAACCGAGAAATGTGACAAACTTTATACCTATATACAAACCGTAGCTTTATACATCCTTACTTTCGCACAATCTTGATACGCTTCTGCAACTCCTCCGGCAACTCCTCCTTCTTCACCAACCCCAAAACCACACAATCCCCCCAAAAGAACATTGCCCGATCCTGCGCATACCGCAAATAATCAAACTGCTCATCCTCACCCTCTCCATTCTCAGAAGTCTTATCCTCCTCCTCCTGTCCCCCTTCCTCCTCCGGCAACTTCGCTTGCACAATACCCCACGCAACCCACTGTGCCGAGTTCGCCGCCCGCCACAAAATCGCCTCATCCATCAGCTCCTGGATCCGTCTCTCTATCTCCTCATCGCGATCGCGGACAAGACCTGGCCCGCTCATGCTAGGACCGAGAGATAGCTCATCCTTGGAAATAGACGCCAGGCTGTTGTTCATGCCCAGACTGTTGTTGGTGCCATTGCCATTGCCATTGCCATTGCCATTGCCATTGCCATTGGTCGTGGACCCGCGAGCGTCAAGCATGAAATCGACAATGGAGGCTGACGAAGAAATAGGCCCCATGTGAGGTGTGTTGGTGAGGGAGTCTAGAGGCGTCATGCGTGGGGTGGTGCCAGAGTGGGGGAGTTTAGGACGGTGCTCGACGTAGGCGCGGATAAAATGAACTTGTTCTGCACGCGAGGGGAAAATCGAGGTCGAGCACTGGTGCGAAGCAATGGGATCATGATAGTTGTAGGTCCATTCTGTAAAGTGGTTGGCGATATCATGACCAGCAACATTGGCAGCGGCGTATTCAAAATCAATAACAACAAGCTGTTTGTGCTTGTTGACAGGTTGGAGGAGAGGCGACTTTTGGTTATCAGGCTCTACACGAAGAATATTACCATATTGCGTCTGTAAGGGTTACACCATTGTTAGTATCCGCCCCAAGGGAAAAAAAGAAAAAAATCATGAACAAGGTCGGGGGGCGGAGCAAAGAATCACTTACGTCATTGTGACAAAACACCAAAGACTCTTGAAGAGCCTCCTTGGAACCGTAGGCTGAAACAACAAACTCACGATGCTTTCGCACCATTTCACGAAACTTGGGCCACTCAACACCGCAAATGTACCCATTCTTCATCCACATATCCAGGGCCCCAAGCTTTGACAGCTGGTCACTAACCTTTACCGCCTCATATCGGGCATCCAACGCCGTAATGAGCTTCTCCACCGTATCCACCCACTTATCCCAGTTCCTGAACACTGCTGGCCCACCCAGACGCTCTGACGGCAGCAAGTCGATACCGAGATGGAGCTCACGCATACGCTTGGCAATCTGCCGCGACGTCTCCGGTTCACAGAGGTTTTGGGGGTGTAGGGTAATGGCGTTGAAGAATTCCTCAAACCGTCCATTCTTAAAGGTACCTAGCAACCGCGGCCCAATCTTCTTGCGCGCAAGACGTCCAAGAACAGCGAGCTCGGTTTCACGGTCAATGAGCGCCTCAACCTGAGGTCCATACACACGCAGTAGCAGCTTTGGCGGAGTCTTGCGGGGAGCAGTAATAGTGGGTGATGCCGCAGCATCCACAGGAAGGTCGGTAGGCGGCGAAACCATGTAGACAGCATTAGTCAAAGCACCGCTGATACGCTCAACAGAAATCAAGTCACCGCTATCAAGAGGTACCCGGCGCCAACCCTTGAGCTTAAGTGTATGAGTAAGCCGGATAATCTCATTCTTGAAGCTGATCCATGCTTGACGTTCCTTTTTGTGCTTCTTGGACGTCACATCGAGAGTTGAAGAAAAAGACGCCTGACCACCGCTATACGCCAAGGTCTTGCTAACATCAAGAACACCATCGCATGAAGGCACCACGACATCACCCTCTACATACTCTGTGTCTGAAGAGTTTGTCCGGTTGATGATCCGTCTTCGAGATGGCCGGCGGCCGAGACGAGGCGTGAAGCTGGGAACCGAAGAGAGACCCAGAGCAGAAACATTGTCCTCAATGATGCGTTGTAGGCGGTCCAATGAAACATCATCACTAGCCTCAGAGTCCATAGAGTCAGACCGACTACGGGCCCGTGGAAAGGCAGGGCCATCCTGGACGGAGTCAGCAGGAGGAATATAGACAGAGTCCGCTTGACCAGAGCTGTTCAACTCGGGATTACTACTGCGAGGTGACCGACGACGTGGAACCTTGGCCATCAACTTGCGCCGCTCAGCCTTGTTCTTTTCATGCTCTAACCACTCTGCAACTTGTGCCAGCAGCCTTTCAGCAGACTTGGGAACACGGTGTCGGTGAGCATGAGCATGAGCATGGGCAGAAAGCTGTGGTGTCTTGCTACCGTGGATGTGAGAGGTGGGTGCCGAGCCATTGACTACGTTCGAGGCAGCAGCAACAAGGGCAGATGCCGTGGCATCGTCACAAGATGGACCAGAGCTATGGCCGAGAACATGAGGAGATATGGGTGAGTCCATGTTGACAGTACCCAGACCTGGAGAGGTCAAGGGAAGGGAGGCAACCGACGACATTCTTCCACTGAGACGACGGTCTCCAAGGCCAGCTCTAAATTGCTTTTTGGAGTTGTTTTCTTCTTTAGGCCAGACTTCAGCTTCGGCAAACTGAAAGGTTTCCGGGTCTGCTATTTGAACGGCTATAACAGAATAAAGACAACAGATACTGTGTGTTAGTAATGTTCTTGTACTATCAAGATATAGAATACGGATAGCTATCAAATGTAAAAAGGTAGTGGTGCGCCGAGCCGAAGGACAGGTATATTTAAATGTATAAAGTTGAGAGAGTGATAACGAGGTGATGTGAGATTGCAGATTGGGAGATTTGGAATTTCAATGGAAGAGGAGTTGAAAAGCAAAGGAGCTAAAGAAGGAGAGCGGGGGGATTCGTTAGTCTAAATAGCAGACGATCAAGTTCCCGGAAAGTGTAAGCACACAACCATAATAGGCTGCAGCTATCTTTTTTTTTTTTTTTATACTTCTAAAGCCAGTTCTGTGAAAGCATACCTTACTCACAGAATCTTCAAAGTCACAGCCAGTCGACAAAAGAGGAAACGCGGGTAGCCGTAGTGTTAGTCTTGTTTTCTTTTTCCCGCTTGGGATTTCACAAAAGTCCGGGGCGCACGCCCCTCTCCCTCCTCCTCTCCCATCCCCCTGCTAAACCTATGAGGAGCACCTCTTGAAGATGGGAGCCGGGTGGTCTGGGTTCTCGGGTTATGGGAATCAAAGGATAAGTGTATGGGTGAGTGGGTGGCTTTTCGTGTAAGCCAAGCTAGACATCGAGACCCATGTTCCGGGGCTCATGCCCACCCTCTACTGCAGTGAATCGTCTCATCGGTGTACATCTAAGCAACTTGCTGATCCGTTACTGTCCTGTTTTCCACCTACCCCTTGTTGAAGTTTGGGACCATTGATTAAAATCACATTGCCAAAGATACCATGTCAGAAAGTGCGGACTTGTATTTTGCAGCAAATCAGATTGCCTGTGAGTCGTTTTGTCTTTTGAGTCAATGAGAGACAAGCAATGAGAGACAAGCAGTAAACTTCAAGGCTATATAATGAGGCTTGGAGGAAAATGAGAGACAGACAAGGTGTGACCTGACGGGGAAAAGCGGATTCCAACAGATAAATGTCTTATCAGTAACAAACGAGGCTTAGTTGGGCTGGGGAGACCGTAGATGGGAAGAGGTCTCGTGTGTGTGTGTGTGTGTGTGTGTGTGTGTGTACTTTTTGAGGCACTAATGATGACAAAACCGGCCAAGAAACATCCACTAGGACTAATGATGAACATGAGTAGAAGAGGGCTTGTTTGTGTTGCACAGCTCAAGTAACATAATGTAGAATAAGGGAAAGCATTACATTTGTGATTTTGGCTGCATCCGTGGGGCTGAAGCTCGGGTGAGAAAGCGCAGGCTCTGCAAGGGTATATAGAAGTTGAGACAAAGAGATAAGAGAAGCATGTGAGGCTGTGAATGATAACACAGCGTGCGATAGTCTATGGCATTCGGGGTATAGGGTTGAACAAACAACCAAGTAAAACTATCAGTACATACCTTTGCTAGGCTTATCAGCACCGTTGGCGGTACTAGGGGCACGTTGGAGAGCAGGACGCCGAGGCTGGGCGTCGGCGGCCGTTAAAGAAGTACCCATGATAAATATGATGAAAGCACCAACGTCGTAAGTGAGTAGTATATGCAGTATATATAGAGCCTGATACACGGCGACGGGCCTCAAAAATGCAGTGTTTGATATACGTATGGGGCGATGGAGCCGCTGAACAGAAATATCGGGGACGGGATACGGGAGGTTGTGCGGACTGACTCGCTCGGGTGGTTGTCCAAGGTTCCCAGCAGATTTTTTTAACGGTTGATGCCGGGGAGGTTGTTATCGGTGACAGAAAGAAGAGAAAGTCCGAAGGTCGGTATATCCGAAACAAGAAAACGAAAAAAGGAGAAAATATTGATGATATAAAGAATGCCACTGGATGTTGGTCGGTGGAAATGGGCCAAAGATGATGATGATGATGATGATGATGTTCAAAGGTTGATTGAAATGAAAATTGAGAAAAAATTTTCCCTTCTTTTTCTTGTCTCGCACTTGAGTTTAATGATGACAGATGCGGAAAGTACACCTGATGTAGCAAGAGCTAGCGTAATCAACGGCCTGATAGCTTCAATTGGAAGGAACCCAATGGTCTTTTGTAGGACAAGAAACAAAAGTGGCAACTGCTAGTGGAATAAAACTAGACATATCAACGACCAATACTTATAGCGTTAGACCAGCCAACTATTTGCTAGCAATAGTGACGTTATGTTACAAAAACCTTGCATTTCCTTGCTAGACCCTCTTTCACATGTCAAAAAGTTGTATACCCTACATATTTTTTTTTCCCCAACAAAAAGTTGAGGATTTCCCCATATAACCTGCATATCAAGAACATGATGCTATGTCATGAATTCATTATCTTGACCCAAAGTGACGAAGGAGTGAAGAGCACCATAACCCTAATGATATCAACCACATAGGGTTTATACATCCTTGTTTCTTCCTGCAGTTTTTTGTTGGGAGCTTTCAAGGCTGCATCCATCCTCGTCACATCACAAGCTTGAATCCGTCCAAGAAGAAGCGCACGGCTGCGCTCGCTCATGCTACCTTTCAGAAAACTTCAGAAACCCAGCCAAGCGCCCTGCTGGGCCTTGATAACCAAGTATCTCAACGAACAAGAAGAAAACAAGTCAGTGAAACGAGAAAACAAACCACAATCTGACGACCTCTCCATCTGTTCAGGTCAAGGTTAGAGCACTTCCTTGAATTCCCCCCCCCCTGTATTGCAATCGCACGTGTCCATCTTCCATAAATTGTTACCGAGCGAATTATTGGAGACACTACTGGAAGCTTCTGGACCCCCACGGATGATGAGAGGCTGGTGATGCGGGTGTCCAATGGTGTTGACGGAAAATAGACAGGCAGAGGAAAGTAGACACTCGTCATGGAGATTGCAGCCCCCCCGAATCAGGTCATACCTGATGATTATATGTAAAACGTAGATAAGAACTCTTTATACTACTGCATTAGTTCTCCCCCCCCATATTCCAAACATACCAACCTACCTCGAGCCTCCCCTATAGACCCCCCATCCCCTCTCTTTTCAACGCCCATCTAACAGCCTCCCGCACATCCCCAACAATAGCCGTCGGCGTATGTGCTGGCGGACCCCGCTCCTCACTCCAAACACCCGTCCGCACCAGAAGCGACTCCCACTTAGCCCCATCCCGACTCTTGTGATTATTTGCCCCCGCAATATCACTCGCCGGGTTATCGCCCACCATGTAAACATTCCGCAACGGGCCATCCGCCGCCGTCACCCCCAGGAGACCCAGTCGATGCCGGTTCAGTACTCGCTCTGCAAACTCGTATGTCAGCTGATGCGGCTTCCCAATAACAGTCCGTTTCAATTTCTTTCCTCCGGTAATCGCCCGCCAGACACCATCGAGGGAGGCCTGGAAGGCACCCTGGCCAAGACGCGGCTGGTGGAAGCGGGCGGACCAGAAGAGATCGGGGTTGGAGAAGAAGAGGCGGGGTTGACCGTCGGACTGCCAGCCTCTGTTGGGGAGGGAGGTGTTTCCGTTGGAGGGAGAGTAGGTGCCGATGACGCCGGCGTGGGATTGGAGTATGTCGCTGATGATTTGGATATCGAGGGACCAGTCACGAGGGTCGTTAAAGACAAAGACGGCGTCGATTTTGAGGGCGTCGGCGGCGGGTTTAGAGGGATCATAGAGAGGTTTCGGGAGAGGCCGGTAAGTAGAGGCGTAGACTTCTTTCATCAGAGGGTCAAAGGGGTAGATGGCAGGCTTGGCTGCTAAGATATCGGCGGGGGTGACGACACTCGTGAAACCATAACTATGCACTGTCAGTAATTGAATATTACATGTTTGTTAATCATAAACTTACGCTTCGGCAATTGTCCTACACTTGTTGGCGTCAGAGCCAGTCACGAGAATGGTCTTATCCTTCAACCCATTCGCATTATCATGAACTAACTCTTGAAACGGCGTGTGTGACTGCACAAAATTCTGCGTCGACAGTTTGACTCCCAACTTATTCTGCAGGTCCGCCACCCGGTCAGCCTCCAGCTTGCCACCGCCATTGGTAAGTAGAATAAATGGAATCTTGTTGTCATTCAAGTACTGAAGAGACTCCGCGGCTCCAGGGATAGGCTGTGCGACATGGAGGAGGACACCATCGATGCTGAAGATGCGGGAATTAGTAAGAAACTGATACTGGGTGGGTTGAAATCGGAGAGGGACTTTACTCAAAGGCAAAGGCAAACGAGGCGGGCTTGGCATTTTCGGAAGTCGTAAAGGTGCGTTGACCGATAATCTTGACAAATCGCGACGTTAGCTGAGGACGTTGTCTCAGTCCAGCCAAATGAGTAGTAGTGAGGCCAGATTGAGCCAGTCCGGTTTTAGCCGTCACAGCACGAGCTGCCGTGGCAAGGATGTTGCGCATTGTAAATGCAGAAGCACTGTTAAAAATTCTGACTTGGAATGAACAGTATTTTGAATGGTAAATGCAATGTAAAACTAACTGCTGATGGTGTCGTCGGTTATTACTTGTGAAGGAGTATCATAGCTTTATCGGAATACCAGCTAATGCTAGTATCGGGTTCCATGCAAAAAGCGGGGTGTCATACAGAAAAATGGGCACTATCACAAAGTCCACATGGGGAAAGTACGGATAAGAGTGAGATTCAACTTCAGATATAGCGATTCAATCAGCAAAGTAATGGCACAGATTCTGTTGTAGATATAGTAGTAGTAGTAGTAGTAGTAGTAGTAGTAGTAGTAGTAGTAGTGGTACATAGGCTCACCGGCCCTTCATAACGTCATCATCTCAATATCCAGCTTTCCTTTTCCCTCTAGTACTTTTTGGCACCAGTCCAGTCCTTGATATGCCCATTGATAACATCGGCTGCAGCTTGCGGCGAATGTTGCCGACCCAAAGCCTCTACAAAGTCACCGTCGGGATCCATCAAGTAAAAGTAAATACTGTGGTCCACCAGGTAATCCTCACCAGGCTTCACCTTGCTCGGCGTGCTAAAGTATACCCGGTACGCCTTGCACACCGCCTTGATTTGCTCATAAGTCCCCGTCAACCCCACCAACTTCGGATGGAACTCTGCCAGATAACTCTTCATCTCCTCGGGACCATCACGCGCCGGGTCACAGGTAATAAACACCGGGATCACCGCATCAGGGTACTTGGCCTGCACGATGTCCAACATGGCAGCCATTTTGTCAAGTTCCTCGGGGCAAATATCGGGACAGTGGGTGAAGCCAAAGTAGATGAGCGAGTAGCGACCCTTGAGGTCTTCACTGGAAAAAAGCTTGCCGTTTTGGTCGAGGAGTTCAAAGGGGCCGCCGATCTTGGGTTTGCCGATTTGCTTGTTGGCTTCGGCGACACGTTTTTGGTGCATGCGTTTCTTTTCGTTTTCAAAGTAGACCATCAGGCCACCGAGAGTGATTAGGCACAGAATACCGGCTTGCCATGAGAAGGGCTATAAAGTCAGAGACAATGATTGTTAGTACTAAAAAGTTTGCGCCACAGAGGTTATTGGGCGGAATAACGGATATATACGTACACCAAAGTGCATGCGCGACTTGGCCTTGCCCTCGCCAGTAGTCTTTACACCGCGAGTGTGTTGCTTCGACGCAGCCAGCATAGTGACCGTGGGCCGAATCCGTGTCCGGGCAATCGAACGAGTCGCAAAACCAGCAGTCTGTCTACCAGGCGCCGACAAAATCGAAGCGCGAGCAACAGCCGCGCGCATCGGGGCGGAAAATGACATTTTGGGTTGGTTGTCAAAGGACCAATATAGGAATTAGCAGTTTGAGAAACGGCAGCAAATGATGCTGGCGGGGTCAATTGGCCTAGAAAAGATCTGGCGAGTCGTTACTGGAGCTTTGAAATCATGAGATTCTAGTGGCGATTCTTAGTGGAGTGGCTCAGCCGAGGAATAGCCATGGGATATCTCACCGGTGTTCACCGAGAATGTAAGCCTGGTTGCATCTACATGGGGAAAACGCCAACTGCACACGACGTACGCGACTGGAAGATATATCAATATTCGTCAAACAACATTATAATATGTCATCGTTTTCATTGTCAAAATTCCCAAACTTATAAGTCTTGTCGGTCTTTTGTTCCCTTCCAATTCTTCTCCCATACAAATATTCTCTTTTCCGTCTAAATCTGGTATACACATTATGGATTTGGACGAACTACCATCGGCAGGACTCCCTGACCTGGACGACAGCTTTGAGTTGTTCCCCGAAGTCACACAGGCCGAAAACGCCCAGCTTGACCTTCTCCCCTTTGACTCAGAACTCGCCTCTTCTGTAACCGCCGCCTCCCCCGCCGCCTTGAGCACCACCACCAGCCAACCCGGTGACGACATCCCCACTCCCGCTCCAGCAGATCCCAAACCCGCTCCTAAAAAGGCACCAGCAAAGAAAAAGGCGGTCGCCGCCAAGAAACCTCCGTCTTCAAATGCCTCGGCGGCGGCGTTGAAGAAGACAAAGGCGGTACCGGTAGCGACGACGACGGTGGTGAAGACTGTAGCGCCCCGGAGGCCAAAGACGAAGCCGGCGGGGGCGGTGAATGGGATTGCGCCGGGGAATGGTTGCCGGTCGGGGACTACGTCAACAGGAAATGATAGTGATGATCCGGGGACGTATTGTTTGTGTCGGGGGCGGGATGACCATCGGTGGATGATTTGTTGTGAAAAGTGCGAGGATTGGTTTCATGGGGAGTGCATCAACATGGATAAAGAGACGGGCGAGAATCTGATTGAGATGTTTGTGTGTCCAGGGTGTACGGATGGGGAGACTTTGGTGACGCGGTTTAAGAAAATGTGTTCGTTTTCGGGGTGTCGGAAGCCGGCGAGGAGTTATTTGCCTGCGGTGGCTGCTGCGGATGATGAAGAAAAGGATGCTGGGGAGAGCAGTTCGGTGTTTTGTTCGGATGAACATTGTCAGGCTTGGTGGGAGCAGGTTATCGCCCGGTTACCCGCTGCATCAAGTATCCCGCCGGCCATTGTTGGGCGGTTATCACGGGAAGATCTCTTGGGTGTGATATCTTCGGGTCTTGGATACATTGACGAGACGACTGGAACATACAAGATTTGCCGTGTACCGTTTTCAAATGCTCTGGCGCTAGATGGAGAGAATGCTGAGGCCCATTTGACAATGGAAGAAAAGGAACTGTTGGCCCAATCAGCGGCTGATCAGAAGGAGATGGCAGATGAATCGGAGCTATATGCTCAGATGATTACGCTTCTTGAGCGTGCAGGCGATAGACACAAGGCTGCTGTTGCGGCTGGGTACATTGCAAATGATATCTGTGGCTACGATCATCGCCTAGATACACTCTCGGCCGAAGCTGCATTCTCCGCCTTCCTCGCCACAAACGAAGGCACCGCTGCACTTGCTGGCGAAGAGCTCCAGCCACCCCTTAACCAACTCCCAGCGATCCAAGAACTTGAAGACAATGATGAACGAAGCCGAAGAATGGCACTTGCAGGCATGTGTGATCGGAAGAGGTGCAAGGCGCATTCTGGGTGGCTGGTGATGTTTGGCCGGACATTAAGAGCACAAATTCGACAGTTGGCAGATCAGGCGCAGGAGTTGATGAATGAGGAAGAGGTCATTCGGGAAGCAGCGATGGAGAGAGTGCGGAGGAAGGAGACGGAGAGGAATCGGGTTGAGACTGTGGGTGAGGTCAAAGTGAAGACGGAGGCGGGGATGGAGTTGGATTGAATCATTTTTTATGGGGATTTCTTTATGAATTTTAATTTAGACTTTTGAGTATTTGTATATATTCAATGATATCCAGTATGATATATATATGCATAAACCCTAATAGAACAGGTCTTAGGCACTCAAACCCAACTTGTCCAATAGAGCATCAATCTTTTCCATCAAGTAGTTGTAGTTCATGTCATCCGCCATAAACTCATCCACTGCCATTTCACCACTAAGAGTCTTGATTGCCGTCTTCTTCTTCTTATCCTGCTCTTCCTGTGCCCTGATCTTTTCCTTTTGCGCCTGGTCCTTCGCCAACACCAAATTCAGATCCTGGAAACGCATACGGAAGCGTTCCTCGAGATAATGCCGGATATCATCTAGCAACTCGATGGTATCCGTAGCATGTCGATTTTGCGTCCGGTCGGCACTTTCACGGATGATGTCGGCGAAATCGGGAGTATCAAGGAAATCCTCAAGACGACTGGCGAAGAATCTCGCAGCAAACTGTTCTAGGCGGACGACCTTGAGGTCCCAGGCGGCGTGAATGATCTCGTAGATGTCGATATCGTCTGGCGGATCAGCACGGGTGGTCTTGGATGTCTTCTTTGGGATATTCTTGTGTGTGCGGTCGACCCAGACGTTGGAATCGGCCATGCCCTGACTGCTGATGGTCAAGGCGGCTTTGTTGACAAGCTTTTGGAGGAAGCAAGAGTCGGCCGTGTACAAAAGATCCAGACTGTAAGCCAGAGAAATTTCACCCTTTTCAGAGTAAAAGTTGCCGAGGATGACTTCCAGGGTAGGAGCGGCGCAGGCCATGCCGATGATGTGAAGAGTTTCAGTGATATGGGCTTCGACGAAGCCGCTAGTAAACATGACGATGAAGTAGTCGCTGCGGCAAAGGATGGATTTGTGGACGGGGTAGATGACCCACTTTTTCGGGGGATCAGCTGGTTCCGAAGCTTCTAGAGCTGATGATTGGTCAGAAATCCCGAGGTTGTCAATATCTGGGACTTCAATCTCATCTTCAGACTGTTCTTCCTCGTCAAGATACTCGACCTTGATCATAACGTCAGCAAGGGCGGGGTTGGCGGTTGTCCACGTGACATTCTTCAATTCCTCTTCTGTGACAATGATCTTGTTCTTGAGGATATGATTGTTGAAGAAGTCAAACATTTGGAGTTGCGTGGCGTCAATCTGTTCCTGGTGCCGTTTGCGAGCCACAGTCAAATCATCACCAACACTGAGAATCGACAGGAAACCGTCCAGATCAAACTCTTTGGCAAGTTTCTCACATCCATGAATGACCTCACTGGCTGTAGTGTCCTCCGTTGAGTTACGATGTCTCAGGATAGTGTCTGGGATTTGCTCCATGTAGAGGAACTTTGATACGAGATATAGAGACTCTGGCCGTACATTGGTAGTTTTAGCCGTCCATGACTTGAGTGTAGGATTCTGATTGAATAAATCCCGGAAGAATGGAGACCGCGCTGATAATAAGAACCGGTGTACCTCACATTCGGAGCCGTTGTCCAACCGGAGGGTAAAATCCGGAGAAGTGGGGCCAGCACCATCGGCGAGTTTGTTGATGTGCTCCGACCATTCCCGAAGAGGATCTGTTGACTTGGAAAAGTCATAGCTAAGAAGAAGTTTCCGAATTCTCAATGTTAGAGCACCATAGATACAACGCTCGCCTTGGAATGTATTGCGCTCAGCCAAAGCACCTGTACAAAGTATTATTAGTAATGAGGGGTGAATTCCACACCGTCAGTTGTCGGGGGGGGGGGGTTGTTTGTTTGCTAGGGTTGAGTATAAGACAAACACGGGCGTTGAAAAGATGAAAACACTTACCGTAGTCAAGCAATAGTTTGACTAACTCATAGTGACCACAGATGCTGGCCTATGACAAAGACACCATCAGTGAGTTATTCAGTAAAAGGGAAAGAAAACAAACAGGAAACTGACAATTATGAGCGGTGTGTAATCGTAGATGTCTCGACCATTGATGTTAACTCCGGCAACAATATGTTCGTGACAACTCTTCATATCACCCCGACGACACGCCTCAAGGAACGATTCGAACCCTGGAGAAGTGTCCAGGGGTGTTCCATCATACTTGTCGGGCTTGGGGATTTTCCGTTGCTTGTTGGTGTTCTGGGCGACATCAATCAGGGCGCGCTGGAGTTCAGACAGCTGAAGCCGTGATATCTTGGCCTCGGCCGCCATAACCGAGGTACAAAGTTATGAATGAAGAGTATCTGTAGAGGGTTTCAAGGGTCCGAGGGAGTGAATAAAGCAATGAGAACTTGGTTTAATGTCCTAAAACTACCGTGAAATGGCATTTAACACCGTTTTTCATTATTATCTACGGAGTTAGGGTTATAGTGAAAGAGATGTCTTGGGCAACACAGTATGTAACAACAATGACACTGTATTTGACACGGCCGGATGACCACGCTGGCCGTCTCACCGAACAAAACAGGTAATTACCTTGAGCTTTTTTTTTTTCTATATGTTGTTTATTAAGCAGAGGGGGGGGGGGGGAATTGATTCAATGCATGGACAACTCTTGCATTACAATGCAGCCTTTTCAAATACACCTGCATGTTCATAAACATACAATTAGACTTGTTCAAGTTTTTTAATGCCGTTTTCTGTTGGACTTAAATGCCGTTTTCTATGCCTTCACCGCACTTGAAGCTGACGGGTAAACCTCGGACCTTGTCGTAGTTGCCCTGTCAACGACGCCAAGCTGTGTTTACAAAGCTGACCTGTTCAAGTAGTTGCTAGCAAAGTCGTCTCCTTTGGCCCAATGCTTGCCAAAAAGAGCAGCCTGGGACCCTTTACAATTTGCAACTGCAACAACGATCATCTTCATGAGGAAGGCTTTTTTTCCCCCCTGCATTTTTATGAAGCTTCCCACTTTCTCACTAAATCTTCTTTTTTTTTTTTTTCTTTTGCAATTGGCATCACAGATAATTCTAATTTTTTCTTTCCCTCGCATCTTCAGCATTTCCATCTTCGTGGCCTATCTTTGTTATTAACGGTCAAAAATGCCATTTTTGTTTCCTTCTATCCTTGCTTCATACTAACTAAAGACGTATACACACACACACACACACACACACACGAGCTATCACCAATCATCAAGTCTTTGATATCAACTATATCTCTCTCTCTTTTGGTCTCCTAGACCCTCTCACACCGTTTTTGCCCGCCACGACTACTTCTGCTCGCCTCCTCCCATCACCATCTCATATCAGTTTGTCGCTTCTCCTGGATGACTTGGAGTGACTGTCGACCCTATTCGTCGACCGCGCATAATGGCTTCGTCGAACTCAACTGTTGCGAAAGCTGAGGACTACGAGGTGTTGGACAAGATTGGTGAGCACGAGACCCCTCTCTTTATCTCGGTTGAAACCCCCCCTCCCTGCCTCCCCTAGAGACGCGGGGGTTGGCGGTCACCGCGCCTACTATCGTGAATTATATACAGTTGGCTAACCACATGTGTTTATCGGGGCTTTCAGGCCATGGTTCCTTTGGTATCATCCGCCGTGTGCGGCGCAAGGCCGACGGTCTTGTCCTCTGCAGAAAAGAGATCAACTATCTCAAGATGTCGCAAAAGGAGCGCGAACAACTCCACGCCGAATTCCAGTGCCTCTCGCATCTCCGTCATCCCAACATTGTCGCCTACTACCATCGAGACCACCTCAAAGAAACACAAGAGCTACATCTGTACATGGAGTACTGCGGAAACGGCGACCTAGGACGTGTGATTAAGGACTTGGCCAGCAAAGGACAACGAGCTAGTGAACAGTTTGTCTGGAGCATCTTTGGCCAGCTGTCTTCGGCACTATACCGTTGTCATTATGGAATCGATCCTCCAAGCCCTAGTGATGGCGGTTCGAACCCGGGAAAAGCGCCTGCTGGAACTCTTTGCATTATGCACCGTGATCTCAAGCCCGAAAATGGTAATACATCTTACGATAATGGTCCTACTTTGTCATTTCTAACCATGGTAAATATAGTCTTTCTTGGAGAGAACAACTCTGTCAAGCTTGGCGATTTCGGTCTTTCTAAAATGATCAAGTCGCAAGATTTCGCATCAACATATGTTGGCACTCCTTACTACATGTCGCCGGAAATCTGCGCTGCCGAACGCTATACTCTCAAGTCTGATATTTGGGCACTGGGCTGTATCATCTACGAACTTTGTATGAGAGCACCGCCTTTTGATGCGCGCTCCCATTATGAGCTTGTTCGTAAGATCAAGGAAGGCCAATACGCCTCTCTACCCAGTATATACTCCCCAGAACTCCGCGACGCCATCGGCGCATGTCTACGCAAGAGCCCCGACTCGAGACCATCAACACACGACTTGCTTCATCTGCCCCAAATCCGCCTTACGAGGAGAGAAATGGAAGTGGCAGAGCTAAAACGCAAACTTAAGCAGAAGCAAGAGGCTCTGGCACAAAAAGAAAAGGAGTTAACTCACATTGCGAGCTCGATCGAGACAGAGAAAAAGATTATGCGCCAAGAGATTGACTCCCAGCTTAGAAGAGAATGGGAGGCCAAGGCTCAACTCGAGATCAGCCGTCACATCAACATGGAGATTGAGAACCTGCAAAAGCACTTTGAGGTTGAGGTGCGAGCACGTGTCGAAGCCGAGCTTAAGAGAAAAGAAGCCGCTAGCAGTGGTCCTCAAGTACGCACAGTGACACCTGAAGCAGACGCGAAGCCTACCAGCGTGGCCGAGCCGTTGATAGCTGCGGCATCGGAATCAACAGCATCAGAGGCTCCAAGCGGATTGACCAAGCGCAACCTCCACACGCCTCTCAAGAGAGCACAGACCATGTACGCCGGTATGAATCAAGAAACACAAACACCCGGTGATATTGAAATGGTCTCGCCTTCACCTATTGCCATTTCTAGTCTCAGTCTATCACCCCGACGCAACGGTACTACGAAACCTCCGACAAACAGCAGCAATATCTTCCGGCTTGCGCGCGCCGCTAGTGAGCGGGATAATTCCGCAAATTGGGACGTCCCTCGTGATGTCAGTGGCATCGAGTCGGATGACGACGAAGCGCCCGCATCCCCTACTCCCGCCGTTCGCTCATCAGGAAAGAACCCATTCACCAGCAAGAACCGGCCCGTTCTTACTTCGAAAAAGTCTGGTCTCAACAAACCTCTCGGTATTCCCGTGCTCAACAGCAAGGGTTCCAACCCTGAACTCAGTCGCGTGTCACCCAACCGCCGTCTCAGTAAGATACCTTCGGCGAGTGGACTAGCAGGTGGCAAACTTTCTTCAGGATCCTCATCATCATCAGACAGTAACGGAAACAGCGGTAATAATGGCGGTAACAGCAGCAACCACGTTAACCCGGCCCGCACCAAGAAGCCCGTCCATCACCACAACAACCACACTCAAAGCGAAGATGATCGCCTGGGCAAGCTCGCTACGAAGAACAACGTCAGAGGACGTACTCTTGTCGAGCTGCAGCAGGCGCGTGCTGGTGGACGACCACTGTCGGCAGTGATGCCCCCGGCGGCGGCACCCACAGTGGTTAACGAAAACATTAGCCCGAAGCGAGCTTTCCGGGATCGGTTAGTGGCGGCGGAACCCGCGAGACGGAGTAGTGATCCAACGGTGTGGGATCCGGAAGTTGAGCCAGATATGCCCAGCCCGTTCTTGGCGAGGACAAGGCAAGTGAGGACTTAGAATGGCCTCAAGTATGTTGTTTATTCTCCGATGCAGATGGATGTGCCGCTGCGTGTTCGGCTTGAACGGTAACGTGTATCTGGTATAATGAAATGGAATTTTTTTTTTTTTCTCTTTTTTTCTTTATCTTTCTTTTTCCTTTTCCCTCTTTCTAGAGGATAAGACTACGGCATCAAATTTTTATTTTTTTTTATTTTTTTTTTTACTTTTTTCACTTGTTTATAAATCCGATACTCATGTCTTTCTTTGCGTCATTCTCATACTAGGCACATGTCAAC
>MKGJ01000259.1:0-27644 GCA_002018255.1 Bretziella fagacearum | reverse complement strand
GGGGGGGGGGGGGAACCTACCATACTAACCATTATCAAATATTGCCTCAATATCACAATCTTGTTGGGGTTGTTCAAAAACCGACCAATATCATGTTTCTCAATGTATGTATTACTGAGCTTACATTGGCTGCCAAGACGTGGTTGTAGAGAAAACAAACAGGCATCTGCCTTGTAAGCTGGGCTTCTTTGTGGTTATAGCTGCCGACCAAGGATTCAAGGACAAAGGCATTGTTGTACGACAGGTTCGTATTATAATGGCGGATTGTTCTGTTGTGTTTCTAGTTGATGTCTGATTCTGGTGGAGAAGCGTGTAGTTTACAGATTAACCTGAACCCTGACAGGCTGACTATGGTGACATTGAAAAAGCTGGGATTAAATCACAAGGTACAGTTATAGAGGACAAAGAACTCGACTATTGAATCCTAGTTTTTACCAACTCATCATGAGTTCTTTGGATATTATCAACCCTATTTCCATACAAGCCATGGCTACAGTGGTATGAAGCTAGGATCAGGTATCAACAAGTCAACCAAAGTCCCAAGGAACGTACCTACGTAGAGACTAATATCGCCGTTGCTATCTGCTTCATTCCATCCTCCCCCATCGTTGCCCGTTGCGCATAACCCCCCCCCCACGGCAGTATCTCACCTATAAATGACGAGTCATCTCAGCTTTTAACTCGCCCGCCTCACATTTGGTAATCACTAGGTCTAGCTTCCCTGCTCATCCTATCAGTTCCTAGGGCTTTGTCCAAGAGCCATGTCTGTAGATTACCCTAAAGAGTAATGCTTTTTTTTTTTAAATCAATGTCCTTATCTACGCGCAGAATGTAACGTTGAGCTGTTACAGTTCATGATATAGTGTGAGTGTTTGGTTCGTTAAGCCTGGGAAAGTGCCAAGGAACACCCCCCTTCCCCTTCCCCCACGAGGATGTCGTGGCGTCTGGAGACGTTCTTTTTTTTTTGCAGATAGATTGCTAATTATTTTCTGTTGTCATAGGTAATGGCCTGTTGGTATACATGTACTTATTGCAAGTGATGGTTGGGGAATTGCAATATTGGATTGCCGGTAAGACTAGAGGTTTGTAGGGGTTGATGGCAGCATTGGGCTGTGATTTGTATGAATAATATTAGTCTTTATATCGTGATTTACGATCACTGAGCATGGTTGAGGGTCGAGGGGGGTGGGGGCTTGGTCGGAAAGGGGTGCGGGGCGCGGGGAGAGAGTACTGGACATGATTGGAGTTCCATGTGCATGTCAATGACGGTAACTCCCTTGAATCTAATTTCGATATCACGAATATTGTATCCTGATAGGGGATCGGTACAGGAAAAGGGATCCTCATTGCAACTGTGTCTTGGCATGTCGTTTCCTATGTACAGATCAAGAAGGAACCTTGAGTTATTCGGGTAACACAACTTTATACCGGATTAGGAAAGCACGTTGAGTTGGTGTCTCTGGGACAAGGTTAATGGCGGTATCATCATAGTCGACTTTGGTTACTGGCTAAAGTGGGAGACTTCTGATCTGTTCCAGTGATCATCCAACCATACTATGGATCTCCAGTCCATCTCCTCTTTACTCTGAGCCGCCCTTGGCCACTAAACATGGCTTTCTATCATCGAAGAAGATGGGATGTGATCTCATGACAAGGGGAAGTGTGGCATGTGGGAATGGTGATTCAATGACGACAAAACCGCCATGTAGTTCCCCAGATGCTATGACTCCTTGATGCTTTCCCTGATATCGTACACCACCACATATAAACATAATCTAGGCAACTCTCTGAGCATTACTCTGTTGTCTGTTGTAACTACTATTAGTACATATTCAAATATCATCTCGCCGCATATTGTACCATGCTAAGTAAGATCTTCTATTATATCAAAGGTCAAGTATTGAAGCTAATATTGTTTAACCCTAACCCTGTAGATTTCAGCACCAGAGTCTCAAAGATGCTGGACTAATTGAATTATAGATTCAAAAGGCCTACACTAACCTCTGAAAAAAAAAAAAATACCTATTCGAAATAAGTAATCAACTTATACATTGTGCAATACATGGTCTACCCAAGGTCAAAACAACCTATACCGGTCTTGAAACCCGCACCTCAAGCGAGCGAACCGGGTACGTTGACCCGGACCGGGTATCTGGATCCTGTCTTCACGTCACGATACCTTCTCCATCACTCATCATTGAACCACCCCAGATTACCCATGACTACCAGACGGAAAGAACAACGCCAACCACCACGTCAAGATATCGTGTAATTAGTTGTCAAGATACAGATGTCACATGTCGTCCTTGCCGTCGGCGAGTTCATAGAGAAGGCCTTTGCTTTGTCTACGGCCCTGTCTACGGCCCTGTCTACGGGAGTTGACTCTCCACTCCACCCGGTTCGTATCCTTGTTAGCTTCTCGTAGGGTGAGCATCAATCTCGTTCTCTTTCCCTACAATCTACGACGCCGTCTCCGGCCCTTTAAACTGCTAATCGTCGGCGTCTTGGAATTACGGACCTCGTTCGCGTCACTTTACAATGCAAGACGGTGACTGCCAAGAAAGTGGCGGCAGCGGTACGGAATGACAACAGCCACTTGGACTAAAAAGAGGACGACATGACGATGGAGCGGGGTTGGATGGTTTGCTTGGGAATCCTTTTGGGTTTCAAAGTTTCTAGCATGTGTGCTGATGTCCTTTTCTGGATGAGAGACATAATAAGAAGCCTGTAATCCCACTTTGAGATATAAACTGCATTACATAACAAACTGTTTATGTATTTGCCAACTAGCTGTAATAAAGCCACTGATACCATCGATAGTTGTGATATCATAATGAGAAGGCGGTGGGTCTTATCTCGACGCGAAATGGTCTCCACTTTTCTCCCGACGGTTTAACATTCCAGGTCCAACGGAATCAAGAGGCCATACTCTTGATGATAAATAGAATAGAATTCCTCGAATAAATTTGGACTTGAGCTTGTTTTCTTTTTGAATCTTCATCAAACTAGTTTCTTTTATACTCTTGGTTTGCTATCTCGTTCACTGAAGCTTAGCATAGAGACCGCTATCTCTCAGCTTGTTACCCCACTATATAGCTCTCCCATTTACACCCCCCCCTCCATAACTAGCCGCCCGCCTGCAACAATATCCAAAGCTACAACCATTCCAACTGCTGTGTCTTGCTCTTACATATCAGCACGATCCGGCCTGCATAAAGAGCACTCCCAGATCACCACTTTCAAAAATAGGGTACATCTCATGAGCCGACTGTTTACACGATTCTTTGTTTCTCTTCCCAAACACACTCGCACCATGGCTCTTCAAGTCAAGCTGACTGCGCCCAACGGCAAGTCGTGGACTCAACCGACTGGTCTGTTCATCAACAATGAGTTTGTTGCTGCTGCCAACCACGCAACCCTTGAGACCGTTGACCCTTGGTAAATGCCCCACTATCTAGATGTAAAATAGAAAATATGCTTACTAACAACCAACTAGCACCGAGGAGGTCATCACCTCGGTGTCATCTGCCTCTGCTGGTGATGTCGACAAAGCCGTTAAGGCTGCTCACACTGCCCTGAAGAAATCAGAATGGAAGACAATGTCTTCTTCTGACCGCGGCGTCTTGATGGCCAAGCTTGCCGACAAGGTCCAGGAAAACGCCGAGATCTTGGCCACCATTGAGGCTTGGGATAATGGCAAGACGTACGCCGACGCTCTGGATGGCGATCTTGCCGAGTCTATCAATGTTCTTCGTTACTATGCCGGCTGGTGCGACAAGATCCATGGACAGACTATTGTCTTGCCTAACAAACTTGCCTACACCCTGAGACAGCCCATTGGTGTCGTTGGCCAGATCATCCCCTGGAACTACCCTCTGTCGATGGCCACCTGGAAGCTAGGCCCGGCTCTGGCGTGCGGAAACACAATTGTCCTCAAGGCGGCCGAGCAGACGCCTTTGTCGATTTTGTACCTGGCTCAGCTGATTAAGGATGTAGGCTTCCCGGCTGGTGTTGTGAACTTTGTCAACGGCCTCGGTAAGGAGGCGGGTGCCGCGCTGGCTGAGCACCCGTTGATTGACAAGGTGGCCTTCACCGGAAGCACGGCCACGGCGACGCACATTATGGCGTCGGCGGCCAAGACTCTGAAGAACATTACTCTTGAGACGGGTGGTAAGAGTCCCTTGGTGGTATTTGAGGATGCTGATATGGAGCAGACTGTCAACTGGTCACACATGGGTATCATGTCGAACCAGGGACAGATTTGCACGGCAACTTCAAGACTGTTGGTGCACAAGAGCGTCTATGCAGACTTTATTGACAAGTTTGTGGCCAAGGTTAAGAGCACCAGTATTCTAGGCTCTCAGTGGGATGCCAAGACGTACCAGGGACCTCTGGTTTCCAAGTTACAACAGGAACGGGTTCTTGAGTACATCAAGATTGGCAAAGACGCTGGCGCAAAGGTTGCCGCTGGTGGTAGTGTCCCTGCTCACTTGGCCAAGGGTTATTTCGTTGAGCCCACGGTGTTCATCGACGTAAAGCCGGACATGGTCATTTTCCAGGAGGAAATCTTTGGCCCTGTAGTTGTGGTTGTTCCTTTTGAGACTGAGGAGGAGGCTATCAAGATTGCCAATGATAGCTGCTATGGGCTTGGTGCTGCAGTGTTCACAAAGGATATTGTTAGAGGACACCGGATGGCAGCGGAGATTGAGGCAGGCATGGTTTGGATTAACAGTACTCAAGACTGTGATCCACGGGTGCCGTTTGGTGGTGTGAAGCAGAGTGGAATTGGGAGAGAATTGGGAGAGGCTGGTTTGGATGCTTACTCGCAGGTGAAGGCTGTCCATGTGAACTTGGGTAACCAGTTGTAGACATCACTGAACCCCCCAACACATAACAACAAAAGAGTTACACTGTCCAGCAAACTCACCAGGACCCTTCTATCAACCCTCAAGTGTCCGGGTGCCGTTCCACTGGTCGTATCTAATGCACAGCGTCGGAGACACAGAATGTCTGATTATACAGTTGATTCCGGTACAGAGGGGGCAGATGATGAGTGATGAGTGATATCGTACAGATATACCTGATATACTCGGAGGTCGTACCGGACTATTTAATAGTACAAGGATGAATCATTGAAATAATAGTCTCAAGACGCCTTTTCAAGGAGTCCTTTTTAGAATGCTCCATCATTCCTTTTCCATGTACACCATTCAGATTTCAGATTTCTTTATATATATATATATATATATATATATAGATGTCATGTTCTCCTCTCAATCTCCCAGTCTCTTCTTCTCTAAACCTCCAAACTTCACTACCATGGACGAGAAAACAATAAACCCCTCCGAAACTAACCTCGAGGCCCCCTCCCTCCCCTTCAATACCCTACCAGTATTACTAAGCAATATAGTATCAACCCAGCATCTGTTGACTTTTATACTGTCAAGTTACATGCAGATCCTTATGGTGATTGGAAGAAAGAAAAAGAAAAGAAACATCAACACTGAAAGAAAAGTCTGCCCATCTAGACCACTCCATCACAGCCACCCCTTTCCTTAAGCACGGCGTCTCCCTGTCTGTCCCCTCCAGTCCGTCTTATCACATATGCAGTTGGCTTGATATATGTGATGAAGCTTGGATAGTGTTTGAGGGTGAACGCCACAGGGGCAAGCAGATGCATAGGACGAAGAAAATCAATAGTTCTTTCTAATTGGTAGAGAGAAGATGAGAAACATGCAAGGGGCAGTGCTATGAAAGGGGGGGGGGGTTTCTTTCTTATAGAAGGAAAGACATTAGGAACCAAACCTATGAATATTATAACATTAGAAAAGTGACACTCGGAACCATTTGTAGGGCAAATACGGTTCACATGCTCACAACTCTGTAGCACACAACATGTTGTCCTCCAGAGGGGGGCCTAAGCCCAACATCACTCCTCAATAAAATATTCACTTTAAATCCCGTCAACTCATGACCAACCATCTTTTCCTACTGTTATGCTTTCCATTTTAAACAGTCTAGGCTCACTTACACCGTGTCTGGCCCCCGTGTCGTGCACCGTCACAACGCGCCGCGGCGTTAAACGGAGCCGTGATTGGACGCCATAGAGCACTGTGTAAGGCTAGGATAATGCTAAAAACAAGGCGTTTTCTTTTGGGGGGGGAGGGAAAGAAAATACTAAAAAATACTAAAAATAACATACAAAATACTCTCCAAATTCCTTCCCTTCCATCTCTTCTTTTCCCGCCATGGCTTTCGGCTCCTTTCCACTTGCATCCGGGGGGGGGGGGTCTATCACACATATCTCCTCATATATGTACTTGTACCTCCTCCATCACATTCACTGCCTCGAAAATGGAGACACATGACGCCCTTGAAACCTCACTTCACCTCCCGTAATACACAGTATCTGTCACACCATCTATAAGTTCGCCCCATATAGGGGGAAAAAAAGAACTCTCTTTTGTATATCAAAGAACCTGTCATTTTGGGAGTAAACTTTCTAGGATTCAAAAACAAAGGTCTCAATGTAATCTCCGGACTTTGTAGCTGAGGCCTAGAAGAGGCGGCCGAGCTGGCTCGTCGTTCAAGTAACAAGTCTTGAAGTATTTGAATCAGACAAGTTCCCCCAATGAATATCCCACATCTCTCTCTCTCTCTCTCTCTCTCTCTCTCTCTCTTTCCTCATCCATCAACAACCATCCACACTCGCTTGCTCACTTCTCTTCACTCTCGTTCTTTCTTTCTACCTTTACTTTAGATAATACTCTTCCACCACTACATAATCACCATGCACTTCACCACCACCACCCTCCTCACCCTGGCTACCGCCGCCGTCGCCCGCACTGACCTCAAGGGCTGCACCACGGTCAACTCCGTCGCCACTGCCGCTGACGGCTCCACCTACGCAACTGCCATCTGGTTCGTCCCCGGCACTCTCGAAGTCTGCTCCATCCCCGACTGCGGCGGCGGCCGTGCCCCCGCCAAGAAGGATGTCCCCGGATGCCCTCAATACACTGGATCCGCCAGCATCACTCCGGCTTTCCTCCCCTGGAACCCCCTCGAGACTGGCCGTCGCAAGACCAGCTCGGCTGACCCAGCCACGAGCACCAGTGAGTATCACTAGCCATCTCATTGGTTCAACGTCTATACTAACAAAACCTCAGGTGCTGCCTCCCATGCAGCTGTTGATGCCATCATCACTTCCTCTGCCCACCTCCCCTACTATAGCTCCGTCGCCCGCTCTGTCGCCGATAACGGAACTACCAACAGCGGAGCCTCCAACAACACGGCCTCATCGACTGACTCCGAGTCGTCGACAACCGGCGGCTCATCAAGCAGCAACGTTACGTTGACGACCAAGATCTCGAGCACTTCGTCGCGTGCCTCGAGCACTTCAAAGAGCAGTTCGACTGCTTCTGCTTCGGCGTCGGATGTTCCTGGAGCGGCTAGCGGTGTGAGGGCTATGATGGGGAGTGTGTTGGTGGCGGGTGCCGGTGTTGCGGCTTTCATGCTGGCTTAAGTTTGTTTTGAAGTTTTTATTATTCGTGCTTATATAGAGTGGGGCTCAAGTGTTTGTTTGGTGTGAGACTGTAGATGGATTTTTTCAATGTTTCGCGAACAACGCCCTCGAGGTTTTTTACTTAATAATAATGAATCCGACTGAAATTCCTACCATTATCATTATCCCGTGACCCATGATATCATTCTTCGTCTTCTTCTTCTTCCTCTTCCCTTTTACACATCTCTTACCATTCACTCATCTGTTCTCCGTGAGACGCAAATGTTGACGACGCATCCACCGGGATACCCGCCTCCAACACCTTCCAAGTCTCGCCATTATCATCCGATCCCAGCTCCGTAATAATGCTTCCATATCTCTGGAAGAAAATTCTCTGGTGACTAGGCGCTGAGCGCATTCTGACAACTGCAACGTCTGAACCGGGGATGACTACCGGGTACAGAGGCTCAGTGGCGTGTACTTCGCCCTCGACGATGCTCGTCAGAGTAAGTCTGTTCTCGTCGGAAACAACCACAACGCGAGTCTCCTCGCTGTTCCAAGCTACGGCAGCCACGTTGGCAATCAGGGAGTAGGAACCCTTGATCTTAAGTTCACCTATAGAGATAAAACAATTTGTAAGTGACAAGTCCAGACCCTAAATGAACAACCCTAGTAGGAACAGATGACAACCCCCCACCCCCCTCATCTCTCCCCTCTCCTCTCCCTTCTCCTCTCCCTTCTCTCCCCACCTCAACTTCTCTCCAACTCAAAACTCTCCAACAGAAATGAAAAAAAGAAATGCACTCACCCTTGCCAACATTCGATTCCTCATCCAACAGCAACTGTGATGGCACCAGATTTGCTTGCTGGTAGTAAAGGTAAACGCTAGAAGCGTCCAATCCCTTGACGGGCGTCACAGCGAGACCGGACCCCGGGGAAGCTGCGGGGAACTGGTCGTGCTTGGTCCACGGGGCAAAGTCGTTGCCGCGTTGAACCAGCTCGATGATCTTGTTGGAGCGGTCTTGGTAAAAGATGCGTACAATGGCGGGATCTTCGGCGTGGTAGCCGACGACGGCGATCTTGGAGTACGGGGCGGTTTCGTGGTTAGCTTTGGTCAGAGGACCATAGTACCAGGTACCGTTGCCAGAGGTTCCTCTCTGTAACGATGGTTAGCATTATTGCCAGCGCGATGACATGCAGGAGTTTCATACCTCGACAACAGTGTTCTCGGGACTGATGTAGTATACGCGAATCTAAGACAAAGTTAGAAATCACCATTTCAAAGGCAGGCATTGTGTTGTTATCGCCGAACAACAGAAGCAAAAGAAAAAGAAGACATGTACCTCTTTACCGTTGTTCCAAGTGATGGCGGCGATGCCAGTGTTAAGCTTCGCCTTGCCGACGACATCATCTTTTCTTTCCTTCCAGCCCTTGCCGGTATCGTAAAAGGTTTGACGGACATAGCCGTCCATGTCTTGATAGTAGACACGGATATGATCGCCATCATCATCCTGAAAGGAGATGGCGGCGAGAGGTGTTCTGTTGAGAATAGGAGCCATTGTGTATGTCGGTCTGTTGGCGTGTTGTGTGGTGTTGTTGATGGTTTTAAAAAAGAGAATCAAGTCAAAGACAATAAACCAAATATAAATACTCCGTTAGCTTAATCAGCTTTGTTTCCTGATTACCCGCGGCAACTAAAATCCGCTGACCCTTTAGAGGGACCCCCCCCCCCCATGCGTCATCAATGGCAGCTTCCCTGAACTTTGCCCCATGCTTGATTTCCTGACGGATTTCCTGACGGAGTGAGTGAGCCCTTGTGATGAGAGACGATGAAGAGGCGTAAGCTCTCTCTCTCTCGCTCGGGCTGGAGATGGGATGACTCGCCGCTCTGACTGGCTGTTTTGAGGTGTCGATGTGTCGAGGTTGCCGTTGAAGGAGACAAATTGATAAAAGAAGACGTAAGCAGTCAGTCATATGACGTCGTGGTTGCTTATGATGACATGACTGCAGAATCACGTGACCTCACCTAGCTAAATCAACAGTGGTTGGACCTATCCATCAGTCAGCACCTCTTGTCAACCCAGGTTTTTTCGCCCAAGATTGATAAGACGCAGATGTGGAGATTCATGTCTCTCCAGTATAGAGGGTCATATGGAAGTCAGAATATGAGGTAAATGAGGGGCAGTGGCCTGATTTTAGATGTGCAAAGGGTATACTGCAGGGTCAGGATGAGATTTTGTGTTGGACCTCTCATTTCTACTAAAATGCAACCCTCTGAGTCTACTTTTGCAACCCCGAATGCCCCGCTTTCACAGTTTCCTTTCTCGGCTTGGCCTTTTTCATAAAACTAAGTAACTTCCTACTTGGGAACTTGACCTCGTCCCACCTGTTTCATCATCGTCATGATCGATTACCGTAGGTCTTGTCGTAGGATTGATAACCCCAGAGACGCCGACGTCGGAACTGGCAGACTAGGACTTGGAACAACATTATAAAGACATGTTATCTTGTATTAGACCAGGAAGCGGCGGCGGATGTCGTGGGTGGCCGTCGGCGGAATAGACCACGACCCATGTACCCGACTTGATGAATCAGATAGAATGAGCTCGAATCTCAAGAAATCTGGCTTTGGAACATGGAATCCCCCAGGTCCGTGCTTATCCATGCCTTTGAAGATCCCGTTCTCGATCGTTGGCTTTCCACCATGGAAGGCCATTGTACTACTTACACAAATACCGTATTCCCGGTGGTATTGGAGGAACTTGGTGGGTTGCTCAACATCAGAGATCATGCCAGCCAAGACAAACCTTTATGTAGTGTTACGATACCTATTGGTCATGGGATTAGATAGTCGAAACACTGCAGATATCAAGGAATTTGATTCGTTTTTTATCCATCAAATTTCCATCACTAATACCCCACAGAGGCAGAGGCGGCTCAACCTGCAGTCTGCCTACAGCCAGCTCCACACAACCTACAAGAGTACTTATGTACACCCCTCTAGCTCCGTCCTCCCGCATTACACACAACCAAGGTTCCTACAAACAAACACCCATACCTTATAGTCTTCTAGATCCGACTTCGCATCACACAAAGTTAGTGGAAGCACATGTGATGTTCAACTGGCATATGACACGTTTGGGGAGATGCCCCCCCCCACGGATAGCATCCTCATCCGTTCTCCCATGGCTTACTTGGAGAAGTGGAAGCCCTCCGGGGGGGGGGGAGCTTAGAGTTAGTTGAATGGTCAAAATGGAAGGCAATTTGCCGGTTGGTGGAACAATAAAAAGTATTTATCTGTTTTAGTTTACTTGGGAGGACGATGTAGAGGGAATAGCGGATGTAAGTCACACAACAAGCGCTATAATAGCATCCCTCCAAGCTATAAGTAGAATAGAAGAGAGAGACTTGTTTGTGTCCAACTGGAAACCAAAAGCCATGTCTGACAAATGAGTGAAACCATGGTTCCAGTGGCGCCATTCTGTTCCTCACTGATTTGTATCAAACTTTTATATCAGAAGAAAAAGGGCGCTGTAGTCCGACTGAAGAGAAAATCGGGGTAAAGCTTCTGTCCCTTGCTCCGGTGCAACCATTTTCCAACGACAATTTGGAGACTTACAAGACTGTTTTTAGTAAAGATAGATAGGAACTATCAGGCGTACCGTGGTCTCGCATGACCAGCATGTTGCTATATCAAGGATACAAGGCGGCGTATTGCATGCAACTCTCGAGTTACAAAACATGGGGTGAAGAGGTGGGTGGATGCACCACAAGGGGAAAGAAAAAACACAAGATGGAAAGTAAAAGACGACATTCGTTTGAGGAATCTCTATAACTACTTTGCTTTCCCTCTTCTTCTTCTTTATTTTTTCTCTTCTTCATCTTTGATATCTTCAAACCCTTAATCGCTAACCCACAAACACTCCGCGCCTGCCTTGATCAATTTGCGTTCTTTTTTTTCCTCTTTTTTTTTTCTCTATTTTGTTTCAATCTGACTAATTCAAATTCGTCGTCGCTTTGCCGCAACCCCGGCTCCAGAGTCAATTTTCTCTCGCCAAAACGAAAAACTTCAACCACCCTTAAACAAGAGAATCCCGACCCGATTCTCTCCGTTGGTTCTCATTTTGTTCACAATCTTTCCGCTTAGCATCTTGTATTGTCTCTTTTTCTCTTGACAACAGTTCTTGATTGCTTCAATTTTTGTTCTCGTTTCTCCCTCTTCTCTTCTCTGTCTTTTAGCCCATCATCATCACACAATCCACATATCTTCATCCCATCATGAACGCTACCGTCATTCGCCGTGCCGCCGCTGCCGCCGAGCGCGCTCCTCTCATCAAGTTCCTCGGCAAGCGTGTCTACCCGCGTACGTATCTCGCCCCCGCAACTTCCAAGTCACTATCCATACCCGCACAAAACCAATGGCTTTCACTCCCCTCACTGGCTTCACCAATCAGCCCCTCTTCTTGCATCATTCTAGTTGCATCGTTTTACTAACCAGAGCCTTGTCACCCACAGCCGCCTCCCAAATCGACCACACTCCCGTCGCCCACCCCATGTCTCCCACCGGCGCCCTCCCCACTCCCGCCCGCCACGCCAACTTCTCCTCCTACCGCGACCACGCCCAACAGCACGGCCCCCTCCGCAACTCCATCCGCATCTCCGGCAACTCGGTCCCCGGCTCCCAATTGGGCCCCGTTAACCCTCCTCCTGGTGTTTACTTTGACCGCTCCGAGCTCCCCGCTCAGTACCGCTACACGCGCATTGATCCCACTGAGATTGATGCCATTGAGTCAGGTGGTGCTTCGCTGGTTGCTTAAAAGTAGGGGGGACGGGAAGGCAGGGTTGGCCTGTAGAGGATGGTGATTACTGACTGTCCTTTAATGGCCGGATTTCATGGGCCGGGGGATGGTGCGGTTGGCCATTGACGCTCCCGGGTGCTACGGACAGACCGTTTCCTTGAACTTGATCCGTTGCTTTAAAAATGTATATATTCACAAACTTTTGTCAGACCCATTGGTGTCTCTGATTCGCTTTATTTTTTTATTCTTTTTTTTTTCTTCTCTTTTTTTTAATACCTCACGATACCCCATCACGTACTGGTCGTATCTTTTCCGACGACACCTACACAATACAAATTCAGCCAATAGCGACATTTCCACCAAGGCCGCTTGACCAAAGGACGGATTATCCACAGTATTAACCAACCAGACCAAACACACACCTTTTACTCAATCAATCCTCTCCCTACGGAATTCTCTTCGCTTGCCCTTTCAAGCGGGGTTCTCCGGCGGAATCCACCGATACCCTCCCTCACTCACTCAAAAACTCACCCAAAAACTCGCACCCATACTTCAAAATTCTTCCCATTGGGTATTTCATGCTGCAGGCTGTCTCTCGTGGTGGGGGAGTTTTCATGCAGCTGCAATGCAATGGCAATCCTTGACTTTCCCATGCATCCATGCACCAGCCGTCCGACAGTAGCAGCGGCAAGCACAACGACCTTTGCATTTTTGATTCGAGTGGGCTTTGTCTATCCGTCGGTTTAGTTTTGTTTGTCTTGTTGGGAATCTCTTGGGAGAATCTAGACTTCAACCGACCCGGCGGGAGACCTATGGGATGTTTTGGAAGACATTGGCATACTTGATTGTTGGCGTGGCATCTATACTGGGTGGGTGGGCTCTTCTTCCCGAGGAAACTGAGGAGGAAATTTCGGTTGGAGGGACTTGTACGCACTGTAGGGGACTAATCTGGGTTGTACGATGAGCAGTTTTGATGTGGTGTAGTCCTCCCATGTAAGTAAGGCTTGGCTTTTTGGGGAATTTGACCAAGTCGTGCCATACATAGATAGTCCCGAGGTTTAAGATGCAAGGCTTGTTGGATATTGGGTACAAGTTGTCTATTTGTTTGTTTCTATTTTGCTTTTTTTTTTTTACTTGATATTTGTTTGTTGGGGGAAATTGTGGTTTGGCGTTGGAAGCATACACAATACAACGTTAAAATATTGTATAAATCATGCTTTTTGCATACAAAAAAGAAAGTGAATGAATATAGTGTTGGTCTCGATAACCGGAAGGATGCCGGTCAATAGGCTAATCCTTTTGCAAACACACAACTCTACCAGGTCTCGGTAAAAGCCCTGATGCATACATAACTATCCACTTCCAGATCCTTGCAGTCCTTATCAATGTTATTCCACATCTCAAACTTCTTCTCCTGGACATTCGCCTGCTTTGCAATCTTGACACAAGTATCTCCCTCCTCGACCTTTTGATACATGTTGCACTTCTCAGTCACTCCGTCACGAATATCCCTCAGAGGAGGATCCGTAGTGGTCGTTGAGTCCTTGCTGTGGGTCATTGATGGGATGAACGACGACGAGGAGGTCTGGGAAGAGGAGGGTGTCCCGGTAAAGTCGGGGAGGATGGAGACGACGAGGGTTGTTGGGGGTGTTTCGGTGCTGGGGAGCATTGCCGATAAGGTGGGGTTATCGGATAGACAGAGGCCAAAACCGGGTGGGAGGTTGGTGCAGTCGGCCTGGGGTGTGTTAACTGAATGTCAAAGTATGGGGGGGATCCAAGAGGTTGTTGTTCTTACGTTGATGCTGGGGTTCAGCCTCCAGAGGGTATCGTAAGTGACACCCAGAGAGTTGACGATGCTTTCGCAAGTATCTCCAGGCTGGATGAGGTACCAGGAGGCGCCTGTTACATGTTAGTGTATCTGTGTATGATCATTGGCCACTTGTTCTAGTGACTGACTACATACACAAAGACGATTCATTGGCGGGTCTGATGGTGGTTGTGTTACGAGTAGTAGTGACTGGGGCCGTGAGCTGCTGGGCGTGGACGATGGGGGCTAGGAAAGTGGCGAAAAGAGCGGCGGTGGAAGTGAAGATCATTTTGAATGAATCAAAGTAGATGAATATATATCTTGAAACTGTGAATGAATGGATGGGAGATGATGGGGGGGGGGGTAACGAGGAACTGACAATGGTGGGCATCTCAACATTTATTTATGCATTTCCAATGCTACTAGCCATTCTCGTTGTTCACCATTCAGGATGCCCCATTGACAACATCTTTTTTGGATTGTAAAGTGATGTTGGTGGTGTCATGTCGATTGACTCTTGGATTGTGATGTGCATTCCACGGCTCAATGGAATCGCATGTTGTAGCAAGTTTCAGTCTGTCCTCTGGTTGGTTGTATGCGTGAATTGCATGTTTTGCGAGCAAGTTGGAATTACATTCCAGGTTATTCAAGGGTGAGTCTCCGGGACGAGGAGGTTGTAGTGTCTGGTGGCCTCATGTCTAGATTGAACATTGTTAAAGAGAGGGCTGGTAACCCTATTGGTATAAGAATCACGTGTTCAATAAAACATGCCAGTGTAGTATTTTACTAAGTGAAGCAGTAAAACACTATGCTGCATTAGGGTTAAAACTAAGCACTGGGCCAAATCTCAGACAATAGCAATCAAAAAGAAACAGGTGCAGTTACCCAATATTGTTTGTTGCCTAGAACGCTTTGAGTAGTTGCTTGGGGAGATGCTCTTTACCTCGCACTGTTCTTTTTGTTGCTGTCTTATTTTCTCTCTTTTGCTTGAACCGTGCGTGATTCGAACGAACAACCTTTGTCCAATCACCTTCCCCCAAGATTTCATATCTCACGATATTTTATTTCCGCGTTGCTTTCAGAGCGTTTGATGAAGTCGTCGCCAATCTTTGGCTAACAATGCCTGATAATCCTTTTATTTTATTTTTTTCAATTAATTCAGAGACTCGTTTGACTTTGCCGCAATGTATCGGTAACGCGACAATTCATTCATTCATTCACTTACTTCGTGCCTTTGTTTCATCGCCAACTAGTGTTCACTCATTTTCAATCCCGGACGCGGCTGCAATTACGTTATTGTTTCAGAGGGCATCGAGAGAGAGAGAGAGAGAGAGACAAAGGCTCTTCTTTTTTTTGTGTCAGCTGCTTTTTGTGCGCTGAACCGCATATACTCAACACACCTTGTGATTATCGGGCGCTTCACATCAAAATACTTCTAACATTTACAATCCTTTGTATATCTATATACATATATTCCGTCAATCTTGAGGTATATTCGGCTCTTGACCCTAACGAAAACCACATCACCGCCGCCCTTCTATCGCCCCCCGCGCTCCCTCGATCTTCACCAGGGCATCACGAACTACATAGATACACATTCATCACCAACCGAAAACATCACAATTACGTTCACTACCCAACGCCCCCCCTACCGACTTACTACCCGACGACATTCGTTCCTCGACATTCATTCCCTTGAACAACACGCCGCCCCAAATAATACGAAATCAACCTAATCTCTCTCTCTCTCTCTCTCTCTCTCTGTCTCTCTGTGGCCCTTTGCTCTCTATCGCCCCAGTGACGCTGCCCCGATCTGAAACTACGGGCGGGCAAGACACTCTCTGGAGCAAGCCAGGGACGCCTATCTGCATCACAAGGCTTTCTTTTTTATTCCCTTTTTTTTTTGTTTTTTTGTTCCGCATCCTGTGATACTTGTATTCCCAGGGCTAGACTAACCTCCGACTTCCCGACAAGCCAACGACTACTTTCTATACTCGACTGCCGGCCAGCCCTGTACCACGAAGCTCGGATTGTCACGATGTCGATGCTCTCCCACCTTCGTTTCCATCGCCGTGGCGCCTCAAATCCCACGTCGCCTACTCCCGTATCAGCACCCCAAGATGGCGGCCCTTTAGCCTCGTTGCAGGGCAGACCTGGCTTGGCACAAGCACTGCAGACGCAAGGGAACTCGCAATATCTGCAGCCGTCTCAGCCGCAACAAAGAGCGCCGTCGCCACATAGATCCAAAACAAAGTCATTGTTGTTGTCTCCTTCAAGCTTTGGTAGCAACAACAGTTTTGATACTACGACATTTTCTCTCCCCGCAATCCCCCAAGCCTCTACAAGTGAAGCTACTACTACTACTACTGCTACTACTACTGCTACTGCTACTGCTACTGCTACTGCTACTGCTACTGCTACTGCTACTGCTACTACTACTGCTACTCCCACTGCTGCTGTCGTTTCCGACTCGACGACACATCAAATTCAGGCAATTAGTCCTGCAGATAAAGGCTCACATACGGGTTTCATGGGCGGAGTAGTCCTCAGGAATTACCATAATAGACGTCACCAGACAGCTGCAGGCGGGTCCAGCATCGAGGCGCCCGCAGGAAATACGAGCTCTGCACCCACTGCCGGTGCAATAGCTCCCACCACTACTACCCAGAATAACACAAGGACCCTGCCACCACCGATAAATACCAACATCGGACTTGGTCCAGCAGGAAGTCGATATTCCCTTCCCGCCCAGCCCTCTCCTAGTTTCGTAACCAGTCCGTCCAGTTCTACCTTTACTTCGTCGGGCACTGGAAAGAGTCCTTCGTTTGTCACACCCACAGATCGCAAGAGTAATCTCGAGATGCAGCAACAACTTGCTGTTGGGTCCACTGTGGCCATGATGACAATTCCAAAGGGCGAAGCCCCATCGATCTCGGGAACCACCCTTGGCGGAGGATCTACTTCTGACCTGAAAGCTTTGGCTCCGCCACCGAAAAAGTCCAAGGGCATCACATTCCTGCGACCCGTATCCACTCTACTATTGCGCCGAAAAGCCAACAATAGTGTTCCTGATCTGCTGCCACTCAAGGGTGACGATGAACCCTTTACTGATCCGCGAATCAGGGGAACCAAGGTTCACGATTGGAGTGCCCCGCGTCCCCGCGCTACGCCAACTTCGGCTGTACCACCCACAAGTGCAAATACCGTATCGCCAAACCCCGGTATACCACCGGTCAGCGGACCCAGAGACCTGGTACCGCCTCGTAAACTATCCATGTCTGCTTCGGCGTCAGCACTGACTCTTACGGGTCCCGGTCATGTTTCCGTGGTGCCGCCCAAGGATACGACTTCGCTGCCAACCTCTTTGAAATCGGTCCCCTCGACAGCTTCTGCAGCACCCTCGGCCCTGCAACCCACAGATGAACAGACGACTGGGGCTGGTGAAACCATGCATTCGGCGTCGATCAAGTCGCGGCGGTCACGCAAGATCTCAATATCAGAGGTTTCGCTCAAGTCGTCAATTTCTAGGCGCATGAAGAGCACCTCATCACGATTTAGTTTCGACATGATTGGAGCGGCTAAGCAAGAAAGGATCCTAGAAGAACGACACCGCATGCGACACGGCGAACCAGAGGAACCTGAAGCACCGAATGCTTTTACAGAGGGTGACGATCGCTTTGATGACTTTGACATGGATGATTTCGACTATGAGGCGATGATGGAAGAAGATAATTTTGAGGAGGAAATCCCGGGACATAACTTGAGTTATGACGAGAACGATATCATCGAGGAAGAAGGAGGGGGGGGGGAGGAGGAGGAGAAGGAGGAGGAGGAGGAGGAGGAGGAGGATCCGTTCGAGTACGACGAGCAATATGGAACCGGAACAAAGAAGACGACAAATGTTTACGATGAATACGAAATTGACGAGGACGAGGACAACAATGATGGTAATGCTCCATATGTGGGACTAGGCCACCTTACGTTGAAGGACATGGAAGCAGCAGAGAATGCTCATGCTCATGTTCATGCTCATGGTCAACCTCTATCACTACAACTACCAACCGTGTTTTCATCAAACATAAAAAACGAACCCTTCCTCCAAGTTCACGAATCGCCCATCATCGAGCAAGTTATTGAAACCGATCCACTTCCCGTTCTAGGCCTAGACAATACGCCACCAGAAACTAGCGACTCGCAAAACTTTGCAGCATTTCGTTTCCAACACTCAAATCCTGCGTCTGAAATTGGCAGCCTTTCGAGTCCACGGAGCGCTGGCCCTCAAGCCACTCCACGGGATGCTGAGGGGCGCGTCATTGGCTTCGCCTTGTCTAAAGACACACCCCCTTCAGGACCTTCTCCTCTGAACTTGGCAACACTTCAGGCCCTGGCCAGCCTTGAAGGCAGCAATTCTGGGCTGTTTATTCGCATGAATTCACCTCTATCTTCGTGTGGCGAGCCTGAGCCCGAGGCAGTGCCATTAGAACAACAGGAAATGTTCCAAATGAGAGCGCCTGCGTCAGAGAGGCTCGGGGCTTTAGCCGAGGAGGAAAGGGCATTTGATAAGGGACAGGAGAATGAGTTTGCAGGCGAGTTCAGTACAGATGAATTCACCAAGGGCGATGATGCCGGGTTTGATGAGTCACTTTTCGACCTTGATGATACTGATGAGTATGGACGGCCAATTCCGGGGGCTTTTGCATTGGCCCAAAAGAAGATTCAAGAGGCGCGGGAGAAGCAAAAGCAGGAGATGGAGGAAGCACAGGTGGCTTCTACTGAGCGTTTCTCCCAAGCTTCCACTGAAGCTGAAATATCCAACTCAGTAGAGGTAGAGGAAAAGATAGCATCACCAAAGTCATCTATCAAAGAAATCAGTGATGGACCCCCAGTTCTACAACCCATCATGATTCCGACTTTTTTGCCCATCAACCAGGCCAAAGGCCCCCGCCCTTCATCATCCGACAATCTTCCAGTGCCTAATAGCTTCGCTGCCCCTCCATTAGATGATCATGTCAGTCTTGGCAATGAAATCCGCGGTGTTGGCCCCGAAACTCGTCCTGAGGATGTTATGGCATATCAAGCAGCCCTTGCTGCTGCTGCTCAGCAGGCTGCGGCGGCGGGTAAATTTAAGCGTGAGTCTTGGGATGTCGATCCCATGTATGAACAAGAGGACAACGGCCTGGCTGGCTACGAAGATGGCAACGATGCAGATTACGGATACAACTACGACGATGATCATGGTGGCGGCTTCAACATGGCCGACTACGAGAACGACGACCTCGATGACTACGGATTGGACGATACCGATGATGTCAAGATTATTGAAGAGGCCAACGCTACGGCCCTTGCCCATGATTACGATGGATGGTATGGCCAAGAATTCGGGTTCTATTCGGCACCTCTTGGTCAGCATCACCAGTTGAACAGCGGTACAAAGTTTGAATATTCCAATGGTGGATTCTTTGGACCCACTGGCATGGTGAATATCAATCGCAGTGCTTCAGGTCGTGTAGCCGTGCGAGAGCCCAACTTGACTCCCATCACGGAGCGTTCCGAGTACTCGAACCGTAATTCGTTGATGAGTCTTGCGGGGGTTCCACTCTCTGCATCGGGGATCACTAGTCCCGGTCTTGCTCAGCTTGCAATGATGACGGATAATGAAGAGAACCTGTCTCTTTCTGCGCTTTTGCGTTTGCGGTCGCGTAAGTGGGGTGGTTCTGGCGCTAGTAGTATGCAGGGTTCTCCGCGATCAGAGCGTGCTGATGGGGCCAGTTCGCCGAGAAGTTCGTTTATGGGAATGGGTTCTGGGTTGAATGAGCATCTTCGTAATATGGCTCCGTATGATGTTGATATGGGCGAACTGGCTGCAATTCCGACGACAATGAATGGCTCCTTGGCTAATCCACCACCGATTCTTGGTCCGGCACCGACTTCAGCGCCTTGGACGCAGCAAAATTTCACATCTGCCTTGTCTTGTGGTTTGCGATCACCCTTTGCGCCTGGCTCTATTTCTGCTACAGCTAGTCCGTCAGCGCATTCGCATTCACATTCACATTCACATTCACAGTTCCAGCCTCCTCCCTTCCAACCGATGGTGGCAACTTGTGGGTATCCGCCACCAAGAGAATTTCCATTAGTTCCTCAGCCTTCTTCTCTCACTGTGAATACCGCGATGGCGAATTCAGGTATAGCAACTGTGGCGATCAGTGGCAGTGGACAGCAGTCTGCTACGCTTCCTGACTTGGAGGAAGAAGGAGAAGGTGATGAGGGTGGTAGTGTCACGTCACCAGGGGCAGGCTCAGTATTTTCAGGAGCTGGGACTGGGGACGGAAACGATGGTTTGGAAGTGTTAATGGAAGTGTCAGCGGGAAGGGAATAGGCAGTGGGAAAGTGAAGAGAAAAAAACAAAAGTGCGGGGCAATCCTGATGAATATTACTTGCATACGGGGTGGTTTAACAGGACGTGCCGTGTGTTGGTAATTTTTTTTTTTTTTTTTAATTTTTAATTTATTATCTGTATCGAGTTTTTATATCCGAGTCAGAAAAGCCATATATCGAGACAAAGTGAAAGCTAGTGTGTAGTTTATTGTGGATCTCAAATGGGTGAATGTGATTGGCTGGTTGATTTTGAAGTTTCCTTGTCTAGTTCTTTGTACACAAGTGCTAGCGGTATTTGGTAAAGTGCTTGAACATGATCAGATTTTGGGTATAGAAAGTCTGGGGGAAATGAAAGAAAATATGGCCATGTTTGTAGAGAAAGATAACTTTGGTATAATGTGTGATTTTGATGACGGGGGAGGGGGGGGGGATGAACCGGGGCTGGATGTCGACATACCCGGGAGGCGTTCCGGGCCCCGGAGGTGGAACTCGATGATAAAATTTCAACGTCCGCATGCGGAAGCACTAGGTTTTGCTTGGGATTTTTTTCACCTAATGATAGCATTTCACAATATGATATCACAACACGATTGACCTTTTGGTGTACCGTTTTGGGTTGGTAGGTTGAGATTCACGCTTAGATGACGCTATATGGGCTCTGCGGAGTGGGTGGCAAAATCTTGATCCCAATCCAGTAATATTCGGTACGTAGCGGTAAGGAGTGACGGGGTAGACTGGGTCAACTTGGTGAGATGGCAAATGGATATTTAATGGCCGTCTTTTTTCCTCGTCTTTTGGAGGTCCCTTTTTTTTTTTTTCTTTTCCTTCACCCAACTTTTTCCAATCAGACTCGAGATTAAAACTTTGGGTGCCCTCTCTCTCTCCTCTATCAGGTTGATCATTCAAACTTTCCATCACTTCATCATGTCTATTCCTCTCCCTCCAGACCTTTCCGGTCTCTGCCTCGCCCCCAACAACACCCCCCGTGGCTCCATTGACATCACCTCTGAAAAGCGATCCCCTTGCGAATCCACCTGCAACAAAAAGACTGGAGACCCCTGCACTCTCTGCACCCGCCTCGACGACGCCCTAAAGGCCCGTACCGTGGAAACCCCCAGTGTCATGAGTGCCGATGCCAAGGATGCCGGAAGCTTCAAGACTGCGAGTGATGATGGGAATGATTTGCTAAGTGATGTTGACCCGGTCCTTAACCAGAAGATGAAGCTAGTTAATGATGCCATTGACCAGATTGGCTTCACCAACTACCACGGCAAGCTCTTTTGTCTTAATGGCTTTGGGTATAGCGTTGATTCGCAGATTGTCCTTATTCAGTCCGTGGTTGCGGCGCCGGCTTTCCGGGAGTTTGGAGAGCAGGGTTTCCGCTATACGTTGAACAACAGTCTGTACATTGGTCTTCTCATTGGAGCTCTCTTTTGGGGGTTTAGTGCGGATGCCATTGGTCGCAAGATTGCATTCAATGTCACTCTTTTGGGGTGTGCTGTGTGCTGCTGCACTGCGGGTGTCATGCCCAACTGGGAGCTTCTCGCTACTGCGGTGGCTTTTATTGGTTTCACTATTGGTGGTAACTTGGTTCTGGATGTTACTGTTTTCCTAGAGTATCTTCCCTCGAACAAGCAGTGGGTTTTGACTTCCCTGGCCTGCTGGTGGGGTCTTGGTCAGGCTGTTACGGGTCTCTTCTCATGGCTCTTCCTTGGCAAGTGTCTATATATCCCTTTATTGCGGTGTCACCCAACACATCCACTAACATCTTCTCAGCTCCCGAAAGATTCAACTGCGCCGATGTCAACGACTGCCCCGCCCGCTCCAACCTAGGCTGGCGTCTAGTCTTCCTCTGCAACGGCGGCCTCGTCCTCGTCCTCTCCCTTCTCCGCGTCTTCGCCTTCCGGCTGGACGAAACTCCCAAGTACCTTGTTGCCCAAGGCCAGGACGAGGAAGTCGTCAAGACCCTCACTGGTGTGGCCAACAAGTACAACCGCGAGTGCAGTCTCACTCTCGAGGACCTGCAGGCTTGCGGTGAGATTAACAAGGAGAACACGGGTAGCAAGTTCTCCCTCAGGGAACTGTCAATGCATCTCAAAGGCATCTTTGCCAACAAAACCATGGCTTGGTCAACTGTCCTTCTCATTCTGAAGTGGGGCATCATTGGTCTCGCTTATCCTCTCTTCTACGTCTTCCTGCCGTAAGTGGAAATAATTTATCCATGCACGTGACACTTGATCATTTTCTAACCCTATACTTCAGCAACTATCTCAAGGCCCGCGGTGCCAGCCTCGAGCGTACTCCTAGTGAAGTCTGGGCCAACTACGCCATCACCAACGTCGTCGCCGTCCCTGGACCTCTTGTTGCCGGATTCCTTTGCAACACCAAGTTGTTTGGCCGCCGGTACACCATGGCGCTTTCGGCTGCTCTGAGCATGCTCTTCCTGTTTGGGTACATCTTCCTGGTTAAGACTCCCCAGGCGGAGACTGGCTTCAGCTGTGCCACTGGCTTCGCTATCAACATGTACTACGCCGTTCTGTTCGCGTACACTCCCGAGGTTCTCCCGTCGGCCCACCGTGCTACTGGTAACGGAATCGTGGTTGGCCTTAATCGCATCATGGGAATTGTCTCGTCGATGGTGGCCGCTGCTGGGGATTCCGCTGGGAGCGCACCACTCTATGTATGTGCATCGCTGTTCGGTGCACTGGTCGTTTTGTCTTGCCTGCTTCCTTTTGAGCCCTACGGTCACCGTAGCTCGTAAGGGGATGACACTATAGGGGCCAACTAGTAGGGAATGTCACTAAACAGTCCCTACTGGGATCCTCGGGTCCCTCGTACCAAAACGTATCGGGGAGTTCCGTTCCGGCAGTCTGGGGCGGGTACAAACAGATAGATATATGCATAAAGTCAAGAGGGCATAGAAATGAGACCCTCACCAAGGAGGAAGATAAACTAGTAGAGCTGCCGGGGAGCTACGGGTGAAGGTTCGGGCCACCGTTTATTGGACTTTATCGGTTAGGTGGTGTGGTACCAGAGGGGAAATTCGGTTTCTCGAGGAATTCAGCCGGTTATTTTTTTGAATATCTAGAGAAACGAACCTCTCGAGGTGGCAAAAGTGGGATTTGGGTGATACCTAGGTAGGATACCAGATAGAGACAGCAAGGCTTTGGTGCCTGCGACTAGAGTGTCTAAGGATAGGAATTTTGGAAAATAAATTATTTTTGTAAAATGAATAATATTGTGAGTAAATGTCGATAAGCGAATAGAGTTTATCCGAACCAAGATTTCATCTGATGAAGAAATCAAAAAAAAGATTCTCCCTAACTGGGAATCGAACCCAGGTCACCCGCGTGACAAGCGGATATGATGACCACTACACTATTAAGGATAATATTTGAATAAAAGATGTATAGTAACTACCACTTTTGTGAGTGTTGTTATTCACTAGGGTTATTAACCCAATCAACATCATAAATCCTACTATATCGGATACGGAGCATCTTTCAACTCCATCCTAGCGTCGTTTTAGAAAAATCCTTGGTGGGAAAACAGTTACGGAACAAGAGGTGACGGCCATACGCAGTAGAGTTACAACCATACTGCACGCTTGCGGCTGAAGAGAAAAAGAAAGAAAGAGAGAGAGAGAGAGAGCATAGTATGTTGTGCATTATAAGTAGAAAAGGGAAGCTGGGTAACTTGGCCATGAACTGGATCTTGGCGATTGAGGCGTGTGGTAGAGAGTGATGCTGGCAGTATGGCATGGTGAAATCCGAGGGTGTGCCAATGGGTTGTATGAGAAGACATGTATGTGTACCTAGATCGGTACATGCTCGCGGCATATTTGTGTCTATCATCTAGTAGGATAGTATAGTTTGGAAGATACGAGAGAATCGGAGATGACATTGGTGTTGGCACATAGTGCTCAAGGACATGAGCTATATAAGGATCTGATAATCAATGGGGGCTGACATGGAAGGTAATACCCCGAATCTAAGAAAGAAAATCCCCGCAATGGCCAATCAAAAGTTGGCGCAAAGGACAACGCCAAGACTGTTCATTGCGAGATTTCAGGAACGGTGCACAGCCCTAGGGTCTCTTGGCTAACTTTAGGTGGTATCATCAAGTGGTTGCATAGATTTGGGATGCTGGTTATGAGGGGGGATTTTAGGGAAATGGCTATACTCGGAAGAAGGGTTTGTTCAACTATAGTCAAGACTCGGACTTTATCTCTTCAACATCATAAACCGCCTTCAATCTCTATATAAAGCTCCAGATCCCTCCTCATCTAACACCGATATATTCTCCTTCTCTTCACCACCATCACTCACTCACTTGCCAACCACTCTTTTCCACCACTTTCCACTCTTTATTTATTCTCTAGTCAACCTCCAAAATGCAGTTCTCCACCATCATCACCCTCTTCGCCGCCGCTGTCTCGGCCGCCGTCATCCCCAATGAGCTCGTCGAGCGTGTTGACTGCCCCCAGCACACCACTCCTGGTCATGTCCACCCTTGGACTTGCTGTGTCTACAGCTACACCTACGTAAGTTTCTTTTCTTTGTCTTTCTCCCCTCGGTATCACCAAGGTTGGAATCTTGTCTAACATGCTTTCTTCCAATGAATACAGGACCAGTGCTGCCACAGAACTCCCCCTCCCAACGGTCTCTCTGACCTTGGTTTCCGCACTTGCGAGCAGTTTGTGGCTGATGGTGCCAACGATTTCTAAGCTATTGCTGGCTTAGAGTCTACAATGGACAGTTGTAATAACAGCTGCATGGATGTCTTTATGACTGACAGTAACGCTTTTCTTATTCTTACATATAATATAGAAACCTTATTCTTTGATATTTTGAGACTAGTGGCTGAAATTTTTTTTAAGTAGCACGTGACTGTTGTGTTTAGGGTTGTTTAGTTAGGGTTATCTTGATAAGCCTATGTTCTAGAACCCCATCTAACCACTTCACCAATGCCTGTGCTCACTCTTTTAAAACTACTGTCCTCATGGTTGATCTACGGCACAACTAGATTGTGGGGTGGAATCCTTGAAAGGGGGTTCTTTGACTGTTGCTTGACGTTGGTGATCGATATCTGCACATTCTACTCGTTCGTCTTCAACAGTTGCCCGTATTATCAAACCATAAGAACTTATGCGTTCTTACGATTTCTGGTATCGTTGGAGCGGTCATCTTCTTGTTGACAAAGCACATGGTGCTCGTCCGCAACAATGCCACTAGAATATCCCTTTACTCTGTCCCGTTTTATACCTTTCACATCCTGGACATTCAAACCAACGTCAACATCTTAACAGTGTTCATCGTTTGGCACGGTATTCAACTAAAAGAAGATGCTTCCCCAGCCCAAAATCATCACCATAATCTTCAGCTCTGCCACCGGCACCACAGTGTCTAACCAGTGACGGCGGTCATCTTCATGATCATTAATACTCCAAGACGGCAAACTGAACTCTAGTGTCCAAGTTCTCATGGGTTATGATTTGAACGGGGTTTGCATATCTGGCTTGGTGTTTGGTATTGGAAAGGTATCATTTGGGGTTTTATGGGTCTGGTTCGTACATTTATATCGTATGCATACACTGAATTTCATAAAACACCTTGGTACATGCATGCACAGCACAGCACATCACAAGCAACGTCAATATCATACATTTATATTCATCACTCACACTTGACCGCTATTTCTACTGCCACCACCCGTTGTCTGTTAGGCACTGATACTCTCCCATTCAGTCACCCACGCACTCTCTCCACTACCCTATAACCACCCGCAACGTAGAACGCCTCATAAATAGCGGAATCCACCCCGTGTTCCCGGTGCCCACCTCTACAGACTACCAAGACGATAGCTTCCGGTCCGATGAAGGACATTTCAGAGAATAGAAGAAATGACTCGCTACCAGAGAGACATAATTGACAAAGACGTAGACGATTACAGCTTGGCTACAGAAGGGACGTAGATGCGAGATGCGGGAATGGGCGAAGTGGTGATTGGGCCGAAAGAGGAACGCCTTGGAGGAGAGGGGAGAATGGAAAGGGGGAGGGAGGTAGAAAGAAGGAAAGGGTGGAGGTGCGATTTTCTGATGTAGAAGGGGGAGGCGGGAGTTACTACTTCCGGGAGCGAGGTGTTCGGAGTGGGGCCGGGGTGAAGCTTCAGGGGAGAGGGGGGGTTCTGAAAATTGGGTGATGGTAGATGAGAAGTAAAAATGGTAAATTTCAGTGGTTACCCAGGATATCAAGCATTGATAGAGGCATATCTGATCACTTTCAACCTATCACAGTCACTCCAAAGGCCATCATCATTTACCAAAATGACCTATTCCCTTTGCGGCCTAAACATATGTACCCAAATGCCAACACATAGATATCTCCCAAGATATGTATTTGTACTTACATGTGGGACATACATACGTACTAGTCCAGCATCCCGTCCACTGCGTTGTCTGTTCCCTTTTTTCCCCGTCTGGTATATATCCAACTGACAACTATAGCTTCCCCTCCCGGCATGTCTTGTCTTCTTTCTGCAACTATCCCGGAATTGTCTCACCCTTAACTTTCCCTTCTTCTACCCTTTGTCTCTCTCCTTTCTCTCAAGAAAGCCCCCATCTTCAGCTTATAACTTCCAGTTTTACAATGCCTATAGCTAAGTACATGTGTAGGTACTTGCTGGTTTGTTTCTTTCTCCCTTTTTCCTACTCTCCCCGATCCCGTCACGAAAAAGCGGGTCTTGTGCATACCGTCACCGCGCACAACCATCCTATCCTGCAAAGCCTGCATCTCACCATCCTGCAGCCGGAGCCCCGGTTTAGACTTGCGGTGTTGACGTGTCAGGGTATACTGTGTGTTCTTCTTATTTCCTATATACCCCATGTTGATACATATGTATCTATACATCTATATACAAGTATAGATACCTATTTGAGCATCCTGCCAAACGACTACAACAGGCTAAGTTGGGAAAAGAACTAAAAGGACTTTATAGAGTTCCCTTTAATGCAGAAACGGGAATAGTTGACGTGGGGGGAAAGGTGATGATGATGTTGCAGCGCAGATGGGCAGACACCAGCCTTTTTTATTTCGGCCGCTGGGGATTTGTTGGCCAATGGGTGGACGGAGAGAACAGGGCTGTCGACGACGGTGTCGATGGC
>MKGJ01000258.1:19424-32890 GCA_002018255.1 Bretziella fagacearum | reverse complement strand
GGGGGGGGGTTTTGGCTTCTAGACGCATCTAGGAACTAAGAATAGTATTCTTTGCTCCTTTTGGTGCAAAGTGTAAAAAAATAAAAAAAATAAAAATAAATAAAACAAGAGAGAAAAAAAAAAGAATTCAATAAATACGGATATTGTCACGGCGTATTGCAGAACTGCAGATTCACATGTGATTAAACTATAGATCATCCGCATGGATATCAATATTTGTAAGCAAGATTAATCAGCTTCCTTTTTAGCAAATATTCGGCCATTGAACAATATCTTTGCCGGAAATTCTGCCTCTCTAGCTGCAAGATTCCCGCACGTACCGTCAGTCGTCAGCCCGTCAAATCCACAAACGGACCTCGAGTTGCTATACAAAGCACTTCATCAGACGATTACACATATCTAAATATATTGCCATAGTTGGCTCCAAATCACCCCTCTTCCCCTTCCTCCCCTTTTCTCATCCTTTCGTTACAAGAGCCAGTCAGCCAAGAACTTGTCTGTTCCCCAAAAACTCAACAAAGGCGCAGCGACGTTTGTGGCGGATCGTGGAAGTAAATTTTCTATGGCTGCGTTTACGAGATGCGTTGTACGACGACGCGGTTGTGATCTGTGATCGGTTTATATGTAGATAGGTAGCTATTGGTTGATGCTATTTCAAGATTTAAGCTTCATCGTTTAGTCGTTAATTGCTCATCAACCATATCCTTTTCTGGGTTTGTCAGATCCCCCATCACAAATCGATACTCACATTCTTTCTTTTCTCCCTTTTTTTCAAATTCACTCACTCACCATTCCTCGTCGCTCCCATCTAATCCATCTCGTCTCAGGACCACCACCATCTGAACTGCCTGATTTTGGCTTCTGTTGGTCCCGAGAAAGATTCATGTTTGATACAAGATATATAGCATTCAACTCCTGTTTGTTTGCTTATTGTGTGCCACTACTAGACGCCTGCAGCAGTATTGGTCTCCGGAGATCCCATGGGACATTGAGATGGAGATATGTTTTGCTAATAAGAAGCCAGAAGCCAGAAGTCGAAAGCCAAATCCATTATTTGTACCTCAGTGTCCTACCAGACACCATGTCCATCGGTGTCTTTCCCTGTGCCTTACTTTCCCACGGAGCCTTTTTTTTTTTTCTCTCCTTTCTTCTCTCTACCTATAAGTCCATCTTCTTCCACTATTGTCTGCTCCAGACCTCGTTTCATGTGTGTACGTGCCACCCCGCACACGACACCAAAACCGATCCCCGTTCCGCATCAGAAGTAAGTCTATTCTCAACCAGACCTGAATGATAAGAATCTGGTGGTTTTTTTGGGGGTTTTTTTGGGGGTTTTTTCCTTTTTGCATTGAGGGATATTGGGGATCTCGAGATTATTGCTCGTACTCTGTGGAGAAATCCATCCATGTTTCGACGCATGGGCCAATCAATACGTGTTCGTCTGGAAAGCAAGCAGCTGTTGGTTGCATATTGGTCTGAAGTCGAAAGGTCAGAGAGCATTATACTAGATGTTCTGTAACGATAAAAACCGGTGATGCCATGGGCTTAGAACATGAAGTTATCGTAAGATATGAGGACAGAATGTCTACATGGTTTTGTCTTGTGATGAGACAAATAATCAAGGGTTAGGGTGATGTTCATGTCAGTTTTCTTTTTTTTTTTTTCTTTTTCTTCTTTTTTTCTGTCCGAAAGTCTAGAGTAGTAACGTAACGGGGGCTGGGCAATAAAGGCATGGCTAGCTGCATTTACTGGGCTAAAAGACTAAAAACTTAAAATTCAAAAATAGAATATTGGGAGTGATGACATACAGGGTGTAGGTTTTGAGGATTACTTACTCAAGATATAGATGGGTGAGTAGGTTCTACAGGATGAAGCATAGATTAGTGTATCAATCAAGTGACGATGTTCTGTCAAGGGTTATGATTATTTGTGTATTTCACGTGACACATACCCTAGAAACAATGTCAAAATGTTAACCCTAAAATATAGCAATTGTAAATCCAACACTCAAACCCCGTATAATCACCATCTCCTAAGCGACGCCAGCCACCTTGATATCCTACCCAACCCACACCCCAGAACCCACAAGTACAATCGCAGGCTGTAGATAAATCCAGACACCCCATGACTTAATCAACAAATTCATGGTGATATCCCGAGCCGGCACACATCACATCATACTGTACATAGGTATACACCCATTTCCAACCATCCTCCCCCTCACCACCATCTTACTGTAACCTCAACTGCCACCTTTCAACTTCCAGCTTGCTGCAGCGCTGACATGGGATCTCACAAAGTACTTCTATTTATAGATGCCATCCATTTGTTGTTGGAAGTAACCTCCCACCCACCTACCTACCTACATGCATATAATATATGCAAGTCTTCTTGTCAAGTTGGAGGAAAAAGAAATTCCAACAAGTATATTTATAATGTTCAAAGTAATGATTTTGTAAACGACTTTTTATACGAGTCACGCCCAAAGGACCTCCCGGATCTACTATCGAGAATCAGCTAATCCTCCGGCATTGACCTCCGTAATAACTGTAGACTCTTCTTTTTAAAGAAACGCTGTATAATAAAATCCCTCCCCAGGAACAAACAAATATCAATACCCTAACCCAAACCCAAACAAACAAAAGGACACTCCAAAACGCCGAAACAAATCCCAAAGTTACACCTAGAAACCCCCCGGAGAACCCGCAGCCCCTGGCACAGGCCCTGATCCCGACCCCGACCCCGTCCCCGTCCCTGTCACAGGTCCCATCCCCCCAACCTCCCCATTCATCCCACTCAACAACTGCAGCGGCGTCGGCGCTGCTGAAAACCCCCCAAACCCACCCAAATCTCCTGCTCCATCATTCTTAATCGTGCCGTTCAACAGAGGACACAACTTCTTGTTGGTCTTGATGTGTCCGACCTGACCACAGTTGGCACATTTGCGTGTCGTACCCGTGACCGTCTTATCGCCAGGGCCCGACGTTGATACAGGTGTACCAGGGTCCGGAGAGCCGGCATCTCCAGTGCGGCCCGACATGGCCTTTTGCTTTTCGCGAGTCTTTCGCCGGTCGCGGTTCTTTTTGAGGCGAGCAAGTTCTTCCTCGACCCTGTAAAAAAAAAAACAAAAAAAAAAACCTTGTTAGTATAATCATAACGGGTTAGTACAATAATGGACGATATACGTACTTCTTCATACCCATGCGATCTCGGTCGGCATTACCAGTGGGCTGCAGGTCATACAGACTGTGACAACTGTTAGCATACTGAACCTTGACGACAGAGCCATTGCGGAATACATACTTGGTCGGATTGCTCTCTCCCTCATCTCTGCGCTTGAGATAATGCGCAATAACAACCGGATCCTCCACAATCTCCTCCATTTCCTCCAGACTTCCATCCGGCTGCCGCACCTGTCTCAGAATCCGCAGCTTCTTCCGGTTCGCCGCACGACTGGCCGACGTGAAGCCTGATATCTGACTGAAGCTGTCTTCCACCATGGGCATTTGTCCCGGAATATGCCCCCCTGGTCCAATACCACTACTACCAGCCTGCTGCCCATTGAACCGCTCGTCCTCATCAACAGTATGCAAGACATCATCATCGTCGTGCAAAGTACCATCCGAGAGAGTCGAGCGCTGCTTGCCCCAAATCTTGCTGATGCCATCGCGGTACATGGCCTCTTGCTGCTTGACATTGTAGGCATGGCCATTGTTTTCACGCTTTTGACGTTCCATGGCATCAGCCGAGGTCGCCATTGGACCTTGCACAGCCTCAATGTAACCACCCTTCATCGATGTGCGGATGAAACTGAAGCCGAGACCATGGCCCGTCGGGTCACCCTCGCCATGGAGCTGAAGCATGGCCTTTCCAGCACAGGCGTCAATGAACGCCTTGCTGGTCTTCCAGGGCGCCATCTTGTCCGCAAGAGCCTCCTCGGCCTTATCTTGGCTCTTCTTGGCACCCTTGGTCTTGGAGTTGGGACCTGCTTCATCGTCATCATCTCCACCAGACTCTTCATCATCAAGAACAGTATTCTTGGGATCAAATCCAGCATCTTCCAACATCTTCAGACCAAGTGCCATACCATCAATCAAACACGTATCCTCAGGCTTGATCATGGCACGGATACGCTCTTCCTCCATAAGAATCTCGCCCTCGCGGAGCTTCCACTGTCCCTTTTCGGATTTGGCATAGGCAAGGAACTCCTTTAACTTTTGTCGATTCTGAGCATCCGTGCTGTCGGCAATGTGTTTGGTGATATCAGATAGATTAACAACATTTTGTGGGTCCTTTCGCATAAGACGGTAACTAATCATCTTTATTCGGTTCTTGCTGGCATTCGTGACTTTGCGGCTATGGGGACCAGGAACTTCAACGGACGGGAATGTTTGCCCAACAACGTAGATGTGGTCAATGTTTCGGAGATACCACTTGCTACCGCCCATGCCCGTGCTATTCCGACCAAGCAAGAAATCGCCAGGGCGAACCTTGTGCTTGAATAGTGGTGCGCGATACATTTGGTTGTGAAAAGTCGGTACCATTTCCCCGGGATTTACGGTACCAAAGATACTAAACGGTGATCGGTCCTCGGGAAGCAGCACATGGGTTTCACCAACATCGAGCTTCTCTGGCATCTGCTCGTCTGTGGCATCTAACTTGCGGTAATAGTTGATGACACGGTTGGCCATGCCAAACTTGGACAGAACCGTAGGAATGCGCTCACAGTACTCGAACAACACAGCTGTAGCATTGTCGTTGAGAGAAAGATCCTTTGTTTCTTTGAAGACCTCTTGAACCTTGCCCTTGGTGTACTTTCTCTTGACATGTGCACGCTTGAAGAATTCGGCCTCCGTGTTAGCAATCTGCCGTAACCGCAGCGGTGACCGATGATACCGATCTGGTGTCTCATCGAGCTTGACCCTGTAGTAAGGCCAGGCCAGTTTGAGGGCAGGCAGAGAGTGTTCGACGTTGATGTTACCAAGCGTCGCACGAACCTTGTGCTTGTGGTTTTCCTTGAGCAATTCGTAGGCTTCGTCGTTTGCAATATTGAACCGGCTCTTGGTAAGACGGCCCAGATGACCATTGGCCTTGTGCTTTTGGGAGACCTCGAGCTTTTGTCTCTTGGCCAGGGTTTCCGGTGACACTTCTTCCAAGTGAAGATGCGGGTCGGAAAAGTCCACGTACACACGCTTTCCAAGGCGTTTGGTATGACTCTCAAAGTCATCAAACGACGGTGCCACATATTGAGGGATATCAGGCAGACTGGTATCGATAACCCGCTGCTTCTTCTTGGGCGCCTCTTCTGGTGCGGTGTCCATAAACATCCGATCCCAGTCATCATCGTAATCCCCGTCTCCATCAGCATCACCACCAGCATCAGCATCACCACCACTGGAAACCTTGGGGGCCTTGGCTGCAGCCAGCTTCTCCTCCTCTTCCAGAATGACCTTTTCCGCCTGTTCTATATTTGCAGTAAAGTCATAGCACACAGTGATAATATCCTGCAGCGTAAAACCACCCACGGGCTCATCGTCCTCGTCGTTGTCAAGACTGATTTCGTTCTCTGTAGCAATGTGGTTCGTCTTCTTGGTCAAACCAAGGCTAATGAAATTTGACGATTCGAGTTCAAACTTGCGGCGATTGTTGTCGGGAAGACGGAACATTTTTTCTTGGTCGGGGGCGATTTCAAGAATGAGTTTTGAGGTGATGAGTGGCTTCATCTTCTTACTGGGCACTTTGAGAGTGACCTCGGATAGCTTGGGTGGCAGCAGCTTGTTCCACTCCAGAACAACACCGGGCTTGAATGCAGGCCATTTTTGTTTAAGCAGTTCCTCGACTGATTCGATAGCAGGCGGGATATTAGGATCCTGATTGGTGGCAACCATAGCTGACATGTCGTAGTCATCGCCATCGTTAACTGGCGGCTCAGCTCCATGGGGTGGATTACGGAAACTGGATTCGGGAACAATGTTGGTGTTGTCGGTAACAGCCTGATCCGCATTGGGAGTTAACGGAGCATCGCCGAATAAAGACCCTTCACTTCCTCTATCGTTAAAGGGGTCATCGGCATGCTCTGTGTGATTGCTGGTACCGCCATCATCTGTCAAAGCCGGAAGATCATTACTCTGGGTTGCTGGCGGGGAAGGACTGCCAAAGAGGTCGTCGAAACCTTCGTCCTTGATATTGGCATCGGCATTACCAAATAGCTCATCATCATCGTGGTCGGTGTTGTTGGTGACAATTGGTTCTTCGTCGGGTAAATCGTCGTCTGAGATGTCTCCAAAGTCCATAGCATCATCGGCTTTTCCAGACTGATCGATTTCTTCGATGCTCTTGTTCATGGTATTAAGCATATCTGGATCCTGCATTAAGCCACTGAGCAGATTGTCGATATTGCCTTCGTCGGCCTTGGACTGTTGGTCCCAATCCATTTCTTCGGGTGTCATGATGAGGTTGGTAGGAAAAAGGTAAAGAATGAATAAAATAAAAAGTTTAGTAGGAAGAAAGTCAAGAGGAGAGAGATCCCCTCTACACAATCGAGGTTTGTCGGTATCTGTATGCGCGCGCGTCGCAAGCCTAAGCTCCAAGAGCTAGGATGGTGGGTGGCCCTCTCACGCCAGATACAGGCTGATTCTGAATAGGGAGTATCATCAACTAGTCGCGATGTTGTTGGTAGAGGAGCGGTTCGTTGATTTGTGATGCAAGCAAGTTGTCGGAGCGGTCGCGCGGAGGCGTATGGATTGGGAATAAAATTAATGTAGGTTTTTTTTTTTTTTTTTTTTTTNNNGGGGGGAGGGGGTTTGTTTATAAAAGCAGAAGCACAGTCTGCAAAGGGGAGGAAAAAAATGAATAAAAGTACAAAGGACAAGACTTCGGTAAACGTAGTTGTCGCGAGAGGTCGGATCAATGATTTAAAAGGTTGATTTCTCTCTCGAACTTAGAGGGTTGTTCTAGCATTCACGCTCTTCCAGGGCGACAGGTAAAAAATTGGGTCCAATTTAATATGAGTTAGAAGCGTGTTCACGTGATCTCATCGGTGAGACCGGTGAGCTCGGTGAATACAGAAAGACATTGGCATCTTTCTTTGGAATTTTGGAAGGCACCTTATACTTCATTACAATGGTCCCACTTTTTCTTTTTGATACGATATATAATATAAATATTTGTGAATTTTAATTGAAATATTTAAAATAAAATGAAACAGGCTTTAGACGCCTAGAACCTGCTAAATCAGCTTCCGATATTTTCAATAAAACTCCCAAGAAAAATACAAAAGGTATCAAACTAATCAGATAAAGATCTGAATGATCAACATAAAGAAAGAAAAACGGGATATCTCCAAAATGAAATTAACCAAAAAAAAGAATCAGAGAAACTCCAGATGACAAAGGAAATAAGGGCTACGTATATAATGAATAAATAAAGCAGAAGAGTTTTCCTCTCGATACTCCAGGTTTACATGTGAGGATCACCAGCATACACATGCTGTGCTTCGTACTGCAAGAAGTCCCCCAAATCATGCAAGTTGTATCCCATCGCGACGCACTCATTGGACGCATAACCCTTTAGGCTCTTCTCCTCTTTTGGAACCTCTGCTCTGGGCACCTCAATCTCCCTTTTTACAACATTACCAGCCGCAAAACTCTCCCGAGTCTTCCACCGTCCAAGACTCTCAGTACTGCTGTGTCTTGAACGCTGACTCTGCTGACTCAGTCTCTTCGGCTCCGGAATACCCGGGAACAAACACGCCGATGGCCGTGGGATATCATCAGAAGTCCGGGGAGTAGAAGAAGCCGAGTCACCGCCGAGGGACATATCAGAGATGCTCTCAGCATGGCGGACAGAAGAGCGGAAAGCAGCGCGAGCACCGGAGCCGATAGAGTAGACTCCGCGACTGGAAGAAGAAATGGAAAGGCTTGAGAAGGGGCGAGTAGTGACGAGTGAAGAGTAGTCGGCAAGCTGGAGACCGGAAAGCCAGTCATCAAGCTCATCGATGTCACCGGCCTCGGATATGGGAGACATCAAAGAGTCGTATCCACTGGAAACACCACCTGGAGTGTCAGTGCCGAGGATGGCCATTTGGAAGGCAGTCCAGTTGAGGTTGTTCTCACCAGACATGCGGATGCCGGAGTCAGCCTTTGATATCCTAATACGACCGTGAGAAAAGGTAGGAGCAGTTTTTGAGGTGGGCGCTGCATGGAAGTAAATATAATCTTCGTCTTCCTCTGGGGCATAGACGGAGGAGGCAATGCTAGAGATACTGCCATTGCGGGCGTTGATGATGTGCTTGGGTGAAAACAGAGCAGAGGCAGCAGAAGTCTCGGAGGAGATGGAAGATAGGGAAGAGGATGGTGAGTGGCTGGGGCGGTTTTGCGGAGGGGGAGGAGTGATGGTGGAGGGAGCTCGAGAGACTTCTGGGATGGTGGGAAGACTCTCTTTGCGGGCGGGGGATGAGGGGCGGCGAAGGGCCGAGAGCAGGGGAGGAGGAGGAGGAGGAGGAGGAGGCGGGGCGGGGATAGAAGAAGAAGAAGAAGAAGAAGAAGAAGAGGCAGTAGCAGTAGTAGTTGGAATGGGATGAGGAGAGACCAGAGGTGGTGAAGGAAAATCACGAAGATCCGAAGGGCGCACAGGCTTAACCGGCGCAGAAAAGTCTTTGCGAATGGTTGAAGTCATGCCGGTTGTAGAGAAAGCAACTACTGGCGCGGGAGTGAGAGTCTTTACCGGAGAAGAAATGGGCGCGGAAGGAGCAGCTACTGGTGCCGGGGTAGACGTAGCCTTTTCTTCAACCTTGGGCTTTGCAATGACAATCTGTTGCTGCGGTGCCAGGCTTACATTGACTGGTTCCCTCTCAGCCAACGCCGCCTCGACCATGGCAACATTCGCCGCCTCAGTCTCCTCCTTTTTCCTGCGCCTTTCCTGCTCCTCAGCTTCTCTCTTTGCCTTGAGTTCCTGGATCTGCGTCATGTTCAAGATTTCGGTAGGCTCAACACGGCGGAAACGCTGGAAGACGTCATCTGGGATCCAACGTGAAGCCTTTGAAGACGAAGAAGTCCTTTTGGGTTTGGCTCTGAAGATGGGGCGGGCGATAGGTTGTGAGGGCTTTGGGGAGTGGGAATGTTGGAGACGGGGGGTAGGAGGGAAGGGCTGGCTGGCGGTGGCGGCCGGAGGAGTAACAGGACGGGTTAGAGGGGCGCTGTGCGGGGCGGAGGAGACACCAAAGACACCATCAAGTTCTTTGGCAAATTCGGCGACGACCATGTTGTCGCTGTAAGTAGTGTTGTTATTGTTACTATTAGTGATAGTAGTAGAGGATGATAGCGGGCTATGAAGAGGCCATGGCACAGAGGAAGCTGAAAGAGAAGAAGGGACCTTGGAAGCTGTAGCTGTGATTTGTAGACGAGCAAACTCGATAGAAGTCTTGGCCGAGAGTGGCTGGTGGAGGTTGGTGGACGGCAGGTTGAGGAATGCTGGGATGGCAGGTGAAGTAGAAGCTGAGGCGGATGAATAAGATACTGCAGTGTCAGAAGGGGAGCGAGCACGGGAGCCGTAGACTCTGCGGGTAGTAACAGGAAGTGACGGCAGTGGCTTGTTGATAGTGGAAGGGGGGGCAATGGTAACAGTAGATGATGCTGAACGTAAAGGTGAAGCAGAAGCAGAAGCAGAAGGCGACGATGAAGAAACAAAACAAGGTTGATCTGCAGGTGACCAAGAGGAAGAAGAAGAAGATAGAGGCGAGGGCAGAGCGACACTATTAAGAGAGACTGAAAGAACAGTGGTGGTGGTGGTGTTGGTGGATGACAGAATGCACGGATTCAAAGAAGCTCTTTCAGTGCTTACAGGCCTGAGAGAAATGGTGGAAGTTGCTGAAGTGGTCTCTGACGGGGGGATCCTGGTAGTAGTAGTAGTAGTAGTAGTAGCAACAGCAGCAATAGTAGAGGCTCGAGAGGAAGAGGCCGGGACCAAGTCTTTTAGTTTTCTCGGGAAAGTAGAGTGATTTCCAATAACAGATGCAGATGCACTAGACGGCAAAGACAAAGAAGGTGAAGGCACATGTGAAAAATCCCCGGTTGCTGATACTGCTGCAAGATTTGTGGACCGTCCTCTGGGTGTATGTTTAGTGTTAGAGACACCCCCCTCTATGATTGTATGCTGACAATTGTAAGAGTAGTAGTAGCTGTTTCTGCTGCCACTTGTACTGCTTCCAGCACTACTGCTACGCCCCCGAGTGGCTGTGGCCGCCACGGTGATATCACCACCCAAGGAAGCAAAAGCCGTTTCCCCCTGGCCATTTCCACCGTCGATTGGAGAGGCTTCCTGAATAACGACAGTGGGGGTTAATGGGAGAGTCATGGTCGCGAGGGAAGAAGGAACATGACGGAATGTACTGTTGTTGGAGACGCCTCCGGGTCTACTGGGGGCGGTAGCGCTACGGGCACGAGTGCGAGAGCGCATTGGGCGGCCACTGAGGGGATCGAGGCCACTGAGGCGGCGGACGGAGGCGATGGATTCAAGGGCGCGTTCGCGGTCCCGGGAGAAGTCACGGGCGGGGGGGAATGGGGAGAGTTGGGTTGGAGTAGCAGCGGCGGTGCGACGGGGAGAGGGCTTAGCTGGGGAGGGGATAGGTGGGGCGGGATAGCTGGGAGGTTTCGGGATGAAGGCGGTGGTGTTGCTGTGGTGGAGGGTCAAGGGGAGGGGAGGGCCTTTGGTGCGGTTGGAGGGGGAGGAGGCGGCGGAAAAGGAGGTGGTGGAGGATGAGTTGTGGCGGTGGCCTCGGAAGGCGAGGGGGGTATTGGGGGAGAGAGAGTTGGTAGTAGAAGTAGTAGTTGTAGAAGTAGTTGTAGAAGATGTAGAGGCTTCAGAGTCAGTGGACAGAGTAGTACAATGGGCGGGTGAACGGGGAGGTGTAGTGTCGGTTACAATATGAAGAGGAAGTCCATGAGTTTGGCTCGGAGTCAAGACCGGGCTAGCCGGGCATGGAGCCAGGGCTGGCACTGGAGATTTCTCCGGGCGAGAACCCGGGATGAAGCTTAGGCGGGACATGTCGGAGTGCATTATGTCTAGAGGGGTGTGTGTGTATGTGTACCGAAGCACTATCTAGTGTATGTGAAGGTGGTGATGCTACTTGTGTAGAAAAATACAGGCCGTAAAAAGTACTTGAATCACCTGTAATACAAAGGTGTTGCCGAGAGGATTGGCTGATGAGAAAATAAAAAAAAGATTTAATTACCGGCAAAGAGCCAAGGCAAAGACATATGCAAGGCCTTCTTGGAGACAGAGAGAGAGAGCCGAGAGACGAGGGACGAGAGACCAGAGTATATGATTTTGAAATTGTGTTTCCCCAGATTCGCTTGTGGCTGTGGCTTTTTTTTTCGTCAGTTGCTAGACGATGGGATAATTAATATCACGGATACTTGGATGGTGATATGGGATCAGACTAGCTGAATAGAAAAAATAAACAATAATAAAAGGCCCTTTGAAACAGATTCTTTGTGTGATGAGACAAAGAGAAAAATAAAAGTAATATTTACATGAATATTATATCAGAGAAAGAAAAAAGAAGAATTAAACAAAGAAACCTTGGAGAGAAATAGAAGAAGAAAAGAAGAAGAGAAGAAGAAAAGAAGAAGAAAAGAAGAATAACAGAAGAATAACAGAAGAATAACAGAAGATTTACTTTGTTCGGCTTCACCTTCTTCCAGCCACACCTTGAACTCCAACAACATTCCTAGTTATGTTCTTCGTTTCTAAAACCAACGACGAGCCTCAAACATTTCCATACAAATACTAAAATGCGCCTAACCCGCAGACGAGTTTCCATTCTTTCACTTATTCAAAAACCCCACGAGGCAATGAACCCGATTCATTTCGAAACCAAGCAACCAAGATCGTCACCCCTGGACCCAAGGGGGGGCTTTGATACTAGGTTTGACAGCATTCTGGAACATGAGACGATTTATGGAAGTGTTTGTGCCGTTAGGGAAATGACTAGTTGATAGCTTGTGTGTAGTAAACGTGCAGTTCAAAGGCACATAGACTGAGGCTATGCTAGGAAATATGTATTGTATTTCAGTATAAACCAAGCTATATTCTCTTGATTCACATCAAGCAACAGGCAACTCTGGAACAACCACATGTCCCAACACTTTGAAACTCTGAACATCCAGGGAACAATATCGGGAGAATCCGAGGATTTGGTCACCTTGGAGTAAACAAAAATCCAATCTTTGTATCTTGTATCTGGGCAAAATACGGAGGAAGTATAGATTGAAAAAAGAGAACCACACAGCATTAAGCCCAGTCTGACCACTTCCACAGCCAATGCTAGGCAAGTAAGTACATGGGATGAAATTACATCGCACAGTGCAACATTGAATCTCTTGTGGCTTGTTTCACTTCTAGCCAATCTCACCACTTGAACCCCAATCCACGCGGAAAAAGAAAAAGAAAAAAATATAAAGAAAAAAAAGCCTCCGTTAACTGAGAACACAGTTTCTTAACTGGTAATTTGTATAGTCTCCATGCCAGTTTATTTTTTTTTTCCCTTCTAGCCGGTAAAGTGGTGGCAGTGTACTACTTGGTCGTACGAGTTTGACGAAGAAAGAGGCGAAGGGACGGATGCAGAGAGCCGTCTGTAAAGGTCGTTCTTGTTTGTTGTAGGATTTCTATTCTATTTTTCAGCAAAAAAAAAAATTTCCAGAAAGACCTCTACAATTATTGTCGTATATAAAATGGCCATCGATTATCAGTTGTCAAGTTGGACAAAAGATAAAGTGCCTGCTGTTTTGGCTACAGATGGAGTAATAGTGGTTCTAACATACAATTGGTGTAACCCTAACCCTTTTATAAACATGCCCCTCTCATTCTCCATCATTTCTATTTCCTACTATCACACTCAAACGCCTCCTCGCTTCCAACAGCGCCACAACCTAACGGCCAAAGGTTACCATAGGCCCCCCCCCCACCTCCCTTTTCTCTCTCTTTCTCTTGTAACCAACCAACCAACTGACCTTTCTTGTCTCGCGTCTGCCGATTATAATATATCGACATATTAGCCGTCAGCAACCGTCATCCTTTTGGACCTTTTGATGAATTTTCATGCAGAATGGTGGAAAGAGAACGGGGGTTCTCGTGACTGGATGTGTTCTGGCGCCGAGAGAGTCTGGAAAAAGAAAGAAAAACAACAAGAACCAGTGGTAATGTATGGCGAGACTGCATATTGCCGGGCCTTTGAAAGTGAAAGTGCCGTACTGGCAACTATAAGTTCTCTGCATGTGAAAAAGAAGAAAATAAAAATAAAAAACAAGCCCAAAGTCAAAAATAGAAGCATAGGACCGACATCCGGTCAGACAGAACTAGAATGAGAAAAAGCCCAGCAGTTTTTTCTTTTTTTGGTCATTTTCTCCTTCTTTTGTCTTTGTGATGTGGCCAGAAGAGAAAGTATCATAATCACAGATGGGGGGGGG